>CAODLS010499672.1:0-26498 GCA_948243855.1 Flueggea neowawraea | reverse complement strand
AAGGATTGACTAATGATAAACTGATTATGTGTATTAATCAGAATTCTTCTTTGAAATTGATATATATGTACTAAATATCTCTCTTTTGATTTTGATGCTTCTGCGCATACTCTGCTTTGATACTATATATTAGTATTCTTTTGTTTCCTGATATGGGACACCTACTGTTACGGGGTAAAACGTGACATTTTTTATATCAACGCTTTGATAAACCCAGCTATCAGTGTTGCTGATAGCCATGTGTCCTGATCCGACACATGATTTGATATGAATTATGACGGAGTCCACATACTTTGTTATTAGTGCGACGTGAACGCATTCTGCTTTCGTCCCATATATTTGTATATGTACTTTGACTCTGAAAATGAAAATCGTTTTATACACCTCCGTGTTATGATTGCTTTGTACGCGAACCTTTTTGCGAAAGGATTTTCTAAAAATCTATTACATATGTATAGCGTGTATATATGTATGTTAAACTATATCTGCATGTGTAGTTTTGAACTATTTGAAAACAGTCTTTGTGAGGGACGTATGAGGCGATCTGGAGTATTATTCCTCACTGGGCCTTGAACCCCTTTGTTTCTCTGTTTACATGATTCCTATTGAGCAGGTTCACAGATTTTTGGCTTCGGCAACTATCAGCATCTAGACTCCAGTGAGACATCTTTTGGTTAGTGATGCCCTTTTGTCAGGGCTAGTCTTTTGTTTTGTAAAGCTCCGCATCGGGATGTAGTTAGGTTACCAGATTGCCACTTTGGCTTTTGTTTTATGACTTCTGCTGTCTATCGCACTATTACTTTTGATATATATTTATTTATATATATTTTATTTACTATGTTTTTTATTCTTAAATGTTTTAGCAAATGTTTTATAATCTGAATGGTTTGGGTATTATATTTTGATCTATAAGGCTTATGTAAGATGGGCTGGGCTTGCATAGACGGTTCATCTGGTACGCCGGTCACGCGCTTGCAATGGGCCGTGACAATGATAGTCATAATGTCTTCTATTCTACTTGAAGCATAACCGATGGTTTAATTCTTAGGGTTCATCAATTGCTCCCTACTATTTTCTTCGGATTTTTCGGAGATAAGAGTAAAAAATAAAAATAAAAATATTTTTTTTTTCAGAATGCCTGCTTCAAGATGCAAGTTTTATTTTGACGTTCATGTTATTTATGGGGTCTTCTTGAAATTTATTTCTCAATGTGGGAGTGAACCCCTAGTCTTGTAAGCTTCCAGGTCCTTATTGAGATATTATTTGTAATAGGCTTCTGTTGGGCTCCCACCTAATGTGAGGCCACTCCATTTGCTTTCCATTAGTTGGGCTTTTACCCACTTGGGTCCATTTCACTATTCTTCCTTGGTAACCTAATTAATTGATTTGTAACACGGCTGTTTTCCCTCCACCTGGTGTAGACGTGTCTGATTTGCTTGTTGTTCTCAGATCAATTACAGAATTGGCATTGTTTAAGCTTGATTGCCGCTCTTGATTTGTTGCATTTCCTTCCAGATTCAAATTTCTTTCCAGATGTGTATGTGATTTCCTTCCTGTTTTGCATCTGATTTTATTTGAAATAATCCCCCTTTTTCCAAAATTGGTGCCACCTCCTGTTTGGTATTGGATTTTAATTTATTTCCTTGTTGATTTCTCATCAAATTAAATATTTCTTCCCATAATTCATGCTAGACCGCCGGTTTTGGTCTCTGATTGATTCCAAAAGAATTTTTATGATTCTCAGCATATTAATCACAAGATGCTTAAATAGGTTTTTCCAATTCATACTCCTTGAATCCTTAATACAATATATAGTGCTAGGGTCTCCTTCACCTCTTTGCCACCGCACGATGGTGCGTCAGCCCCGGCTCTCTTTCCTCAAGCAATCCTGTTCACCTTTCCCTTAAGGACAATCATGACAATACTACTTCATCCTCTTGCATTCTAATCTCTTCCAAAGGGTTCTCACACAATGACACTGTCGTTCATGCATCTGATCCTCTCACTTCTTCTTTTAATTTTGATAACTTGAGCAACTCACTTGGGCCAGAACTACCTTTCCTATTCTTTGATGATATCATGAGCGTGTCTTCTAATCCTCTGGATGGGTTTTTAAGCGACTTTCCTGCTAGCCACGTTATTCAAGTAGAAGGAGACATTGGGAATGTTTTTTCTTCACCACACCTTCACTGCATATGTTTTCTTTATGCACTATTTATTCGTATTATTGCTTTTAGATTTTATTGTTGTACATTTGTGCAGAGTCAAACCCCTTCAAGGAGGCTTTGCAAGTGAAGAAACGGAAGGCGATTGGTCCTCTTAAACAGATTGTTTCTACGAAGCACCCTGGTCCTCCTCCTCAGTCCGTCCTAGATAAAAATAGGGTTGTTGCTGACAAGCTCATCATGCCTAGTCGAAGATTACCACGTTCTGAGAAGCACCGACCAATTACTCTGCCCAAACTTGGGGACACTCTTCCTCCCTGGACTGATGATGAAAGAAGGTTCTACAAGGGTTCTGAGTTCATTGCTCGTATTGGGGTTTTGGATACCGACTTTGTTATGACTCGTGGCGTTGCTACAAGGTTGATTCAAAGCACGATCTTGCCTAGGGATGAGGATGGATTTTTCGGCCCTTCAGAGGACTACGTGGATACAGGCGAATCAGGCAGTTTGAAGGTAAATTTTCTTATCTTTTAAACAAGTCTTTCAATTTTGTTGCTCTAATCAATTAGGACTAATATTCCCTATTGTTGCAGTATCTTCAGTAGACTTCCATCGCTTTTGCCATGGCCCGAACACTCGACATCGGGTAGATGAGGAAATTGAAGCTGATGAAGCTGCAAAAAAGGAGATTCAGGCACTTCGACTTACCAATGCCAAACTCCAATCTTCAATTGAAACTCTGGAGCAAGAGAAGAAGAAATTTGAAACTTTAGAGCAAGAGAAGAGAAAGCTCAAAGAATCATATCCCTCACTCATTGCCGACTTTGATGCTTTATAAGCACAGAATGATAGTCTTCTTCAAGAGAAAGCCAACCTTCCTGACCATTCAGAGAAAGCTCCTGTTTACGATGCCTTGTTAGTTGAGAACAAGTGGCTAATAGATGAGCTCGTGTATCTGAAGAAGGCTCACAGCTCGTGTCTCTGAAGAAGGCTCACAGTGATGACAAGAAGTCCTCTATTGAAAAACCAGTTTGCGAGTATCGTGAGTCGAGGGAGTGCTTTTTCGAGAAAGCTGCCTACGGTACTGGGTTTTACAAGTTGGGTTTTTATGATGCTCGCCGCTAGTTAGAAGACATCAGTGGAGATGAGTTTTATTGGATTATCTTTCCTTCAGAGTCAGAGGATGAGCACTACCCGGATTGTTGCAAGTATGATCCCTGTGAGACTATTACTGTTGAGTCATATCTGGATCAACTTATTTGCGATCACCTTCACAACCTTTCTGGTCCATGGGATTTTTATGGTCCTCATGGTGTTCGCTCTAGATGTCCTCCGAGAGGTGACTTAATACCTACTTTGGGCAACTTGGACAAGGACATAGCTGATGCAGATAGAGCTCTCAAAGCTTTGGACGAGGAGTCTATTCCTGCAGATAGAGTAGTATTGAGTAGTGTAGTTTCATATTGACTTTTCATTTATGTGTTGCTTGTTGCCTTAGTGATGAGCGCTTCAATATTTGGCCTTTTTTAGATATTGATCTTTTGGATACTTCAAGAGGGGTGTAAGGTTTGACCGTCGAACCACAAAAACGACCAATTTGCTTCGCATCGCAATTTGTTGTTTTTTGTAGATTCAGATTGGTTGTGGATCATAATTTTATAAATTTGCTAATTTGTGGTTCCACTGCGGTTAATAATGTATTAAAACCGCTCAAACCAAACCGTAACCGTGTAACCGCATATTGTATATTTTGGATTTTTTTAAATTATGTGCAATTTTGTAAATTTCTTTATAGCTGAAAAATATATATTTTGGATGCTAACAATAGGTATACATTATTATTAGTTAGATGTTAATTGACAAATAGTGAAAACACTGCATAATTGTTCTTATTTTCAGAGGACAGTTCGTAAAGGTTAATGTATTTTGAAACAATCTTTCTTATTTTAGAGACATTGTAATTCTAATGAAACAATATTAAAGTTATTTTTCAATATTGTTATTTTTTATTTTTTTTAGTTGTTTAATTTTTTTTATATATTTAATAAAACACAAACCGCCAAACCAACTTAGTTGCACCGCAACCGCTAGTTTAGATTTAGTGGATTTAACCGCACTAGTGATTTGACTATGGTTGCAATTTCTTCAAAACTCAATTTGCGTCACGGTTTGGTTTGAAGACTTAAAACCGACCAAATCATACCGTTTACACCCCTAGACTTCAATAATATATATGCGAGTACTATTCATTTCTCCTTATTTACTTTTCCTTTTCTTCCTGAATATGTTCTTATATTATTTTTCTATTGCTACTCTTCATTATTTTTCCTGTCGTGTATTGCTCCCAATCACTTGGTTGAGTTACTCATAGGCAAGTGATTTTAGTGGAGTCTTAGTAGGGGTCAATTTGCATCACGAAGATGAAGTAAAAATTGCTTGAATTTGTGACAATACCACAGGGAGTTTCACTTGCCACATGTCTTAGTGAGTTTTGGCGTTACTTTTCCTAGACGAGACCTTGTGTCAGTGAATATTTTCTACTCGTCAATGCTGTAGCTAACACGCATAGTTGATGACAGTGGTTCCTAGGCCTTTATCAAGTTCTAGGCTCTAGGTTTTATCACCCACTCCGAGGTTTGAAGTTCGGTCTTTCATTGGGCATCACATGCACTTTTCAAATGGTTATGCAATATGGATGCTAACGAGGTGAATGCACATGTAAGATGCTAATGTCATGATGCAAGTATTGAGGGTAATAAAAATTGACACAATGATTTATAGTGGTTTGGCCTAAGAGCCTACGTCTACTCCTTAAGCAATTTGCTTAAGTATTTTCCTTATTATGATATTTACAACTTACATTCATGGGAAATTACACAGTAGAGGGAAGGTAGAGCTTTAGGTGGTTTGTGTTCTACATTTTTTGAAGCTTTTTGCCTCCTAATGTTTCTAGCGTACAAGTGTTTGGTCCCAACATTGATAAAATCTTGTAGGGACTTTCCTAGTTAGCCCACAATTTGCCATCTTATCTCAAGGCATTGGTGATTGTAGACTTCCTTAGGAAGAGGTCGCTTTGGCCCATTGGACGAATCCTTACCCAAGAATTGTAGTACCCAGCTACTCGCATAAGATAAGCTTCAAGTCACATGCAAGCTTGCTCTTGTTGTTCGTCAATGAGGTCAAGTTCTTCCGAAGAGCATCGGAGTTGAATTGCTCTTGCTCTGGAGTGAATTCCACCATATTTGTGGACCCAAATCCTATCGCCACAGGAATTAATGCGTCCATACCGTACACCAAATTGAATGGAGTCTCACCAGTAGACACCCGACTTGTTGTTCTATACGCCTATAGGACGCTTGAGAATTGCTCTACCCATGCTCCCTTGGCCCCTTCCAACTTTGTCTTAAGACCATTGAGGATGGTTCGGTTGGAATTCTCGGCTTGACCATTTGCTTGAGGATAAGACATTGATGCCAAGCTGAGGTGAATGTGTAGTCATTCACAAAAGCCCCTGAAAGCATCGCAATCAAATTGCTTGTCATGGTCTGCAACAAGAACTCGTGGCAACCCATAATGGCAGATGACGTCCTTCCACACCATTTCTTCAATTCTTTTCCATAATGGTTGCTAATGGCTCCTCTTCGATCCACTTGTTGAAGTAGTCAGTGGTGACTATGAGAAATTTGCGACCCCTTGTGGCCTGAAGAAAAGGTCTCAAGATGTCAAGTCCCCATTTTGCGAATGGCGTTGGCTTGATGACACTTTGGAGTTCAAAAATTGGCGCATTCACAATAGGTGCATGTTGTTGACAAGAGTCACTTTTTGACTTTGCTCATGGAATCCTCTTTCATAGTCGGCCAATAGAATCCTGCTCGCAAGATATTAGAGGCGAGCACTCGGGAACCTAAGCCACAAATTCCTTCATGTGTTTCAGCTAGGGCTAATTCAACCTCCTCAAGTCCTAAGCATTTCAGCAATGGTCTGCAAAGGCCCGCTTGTAGAGGACATCATTGACTAACACGAACCGCGTTCCTCGAACCTTTACTTTTTTTGCTTCATCAGGATCATAAGGCAGCTCTTTGATCAACAAGTATTTTAGAATTGGAGATCTCCAATCATTCTGATCATCCTCGATGACGAGTACCTCTTCTTCCTCAATGGTTAGTTAAGAGAAAATCTCCATTTTGACCATTCGTGCACTGGAATCTCGTGAATATGCCAACTTGGACAATGCATCTACATGATTGTTTGCTGATTGATTTATTTGAACTAACTCAAATGTTGAGAACCTTCCTGTTAATCCCCATACTTCTGCAAGTATTGTACCATTACTAGTTCTCTTGCTTCGTACTCTCCATGAAATTGTTGCACAACCAATTGAGAGTCACTATGTTCGACCAACTTCTCAGCATGTAATTGCAGTGCTAATCTCATTCCCACAATGAGTGCTTCATACTCGGCTATGTTATTGAATTTGGGAAAGAGAACCGCAATGAGTACTCGAGAAAGTCGTCATGTGGTGATATCAACACTACTCCAACCCCGCTACGTTGAGAACTAGAAGCCCCATCTACAAACAACGTCTAGTCTGGCACTTTGCTCTCTTTTTCTGGTGCATTAAAAGTACATTCAAAAATGAAGTCGGCTAGATCTTGTCCATTGATCACCTGTTGAGGTTCTAAATGAGTTTCAAATTGACTCAACTCTATTGCCCACTTGGTAAGTCGTCCCGAGCAGTTAGGTTTTTGGAGTATTTGCCAGAGTGGTTGGTCAGTCAAGACCTTGATGGTGTGTGCCTGAAAGTACGGTCTCAATTTTCTTGATGTCGTTACTAAGGCTCTTCTCCATGCAACACCCTGCTAACATAATAGATTGGCATGTCAATTGTTCCGTCTTTCCTTATTAACACCGCGCTGGCCGCTGCCTCGCTTACTCCAAGGTACATGTACAATTGCTCTCCAGCTTGCGATCTTGTCAATAAGAGCACTTCTTTCAAGTACTTCTTCAAGTCCTCAAAAGCTTCTTCACACTCCTTAGTCCATTCAAACTTCTTTCTTACTCCCAATGTTTTGAAGAAGGGTAGGCTCTTTTCTGCGGATTTTGACAAGAAGCGATTTAAAACTACCAATCTTACAGTAAGTGGTTGCACTTCCTTCACCGAGGAAGGTGACTTCATATCTAGGATGGTTTGGACCTTCTTCGGGTTATCCTCAATTCCCTACTGGGTTATCATTTACCCAAGGAATTTTCCAGAATGGACTACGAACGAGCATTTGGCTGGATTGAGCCACATGTTGTACTTTCTCAATACGCTAAACATAGTCGATAGGCGCTCAATATGAGATTCTCTTTTCCTACTTTTGACAATCATATCATCAACATAAGCCTCTATTATATTTCCTATCAGCTCTTTGAACACCATGTTCACCATCCATTGATAGGTTGCTCATGCATTCTTCAATTCGAATGGCATCACCTTATAATAGTAAGTCCTGTTCTCAGTGATGAACGCAGTCTTTTCCTCATCCTCTATATGCATCATAATATGATGTTACTTGGAGAACACATCTATGAAACTTAGGAGCTCATACCTAGAGGTCTCATCCACTAACTTGTCAATTCTCGGTAATGGATAAGAGTCCTTGGGACATGCTTTGTTCAGGTCAATGAAGTCAACACACATTCTCCATTGTCCATTAGCCTTTTCACCATGACCATGTTTGCCAACCAGTCCAGATAATAAACTTCACAGATAAAGCCCGCTTTCAACAACTTATTGACCTCCTCATTTACAAGCTTTTGCCTTTCTGGCGCTATATTTCGCTTGTTTTGCTTTATGGAAAGCCTTGAGGGATCGACGTTGAGTCGATGTGAAATTACCTCTAGGTCAATGCCTGGCATGTCAACTGGGCTCTAAGCAAATATATCAGCATTGTCCCTCAGACACTTTATAATATCCTTTTTGACCCCCAAAGGAAGTTGACTCCCAACATACATGAGTTTCTCCTCGTCGGACTCCTTTAACCTCACGCTCTCTAACTCTTCCACCGGTTCAGGTTTGTTCTCAACGTTGGCCTCATTTCCTTCTTCATAATTTACTACCATGGTTGAGATGTGATAGCAGGAGTTCTGCACTTGATAGAAGACACATAACAAGCCCCAGCTTTTCGTTGGTCTCCTCAAACTTGTCATACTCCTTCGGGGTGGGGAACTTCATCAACAGATAGGCTGGTGAGATCACCGCCCTCATGTCATTTAGCAATGGTCGCCCTAATATTACATTATAGGAAGTGGATACTGACTTTACCACTATGAAGGTGGCCATCCTTGTTACCGCTCGGTCAGTTCTCAACGTGACTGGTAGTTGTACTGACCCCATTACTGATACATCCTCACCAATAAAGCTGTAAAGTGGCATTTTTACTTCTCTCAACCAATTTGTCGTGAGGTTCATCTTCTGAAAATAATTCCAATAGATTATATTGACTGAAGTCCCATTGTCCACTAGAATTCTCTCTATGGGGTGTTTGGCGATGACAACCGATATGACTAGAGGATCATCGTGAGGAAGCATGATTTCTCCTCTATCCGCTTTAGTGAATGTCTTCGGCTCTTCGGCTCTTCCCGAGTGTGCAACATCATTGACTTGGTATGCTTGGCGATCATACGCCTTTCTTGATGAGGATATGTTCCCTGCCATCATCTCTCCTCTATAAATTGTGTTGATAGCTGGGTTAGCGGGCTAATTGTCAACTTGAGTAGCTCTCTCGTTCGGTCCTCCTCTATTATGTTGAGGTCTTTCTCCTTGACCCCTTCGATCTTAGTTTCTTCCACATTGCCAATCTCCTTCATGGATATTATTGTTCCTTCTCTCCTCCCGAGGATAGTTTGGCCTATCCCCCTCCATGCATCTGCGTAGATGAACCGATTTAGCTTTTCATCTCGTACGAACGCTTCGATTTGGTTCATCAAGTCCTGACATTTTTCTGTGGAATGTCCGCTCACGTCATGGTACCGACAGTAGGCATCCACATTCCTCCTGAGGGGTTTGTCTGTTTTAAGAGGAAAAGAGATGAGTCCAGACTCCTCTATCACCGCCAAGATCATTGACCGTGATTCAGCTAGTGGCGTGTACTTCTCGAAGTGGGGAGTAAAAGGTGCTTTTGAATCTCCAGACTTTTCCTTCTTCCTTCCGAGCTCCTCTTGAGCCTCCCTCTCCTTTCTCTTCTTCTTTTTGTTGCCCTTAGTACCGGCAATCTTAATGACTTCGGCTTGTAAAATGTACTTGTTGGCCCTCACGAAGAGTTCTGCCAAGGTCTTTAGTTGGTTAAGAGACAATGACTCCTGTAGCTACAACGATCATGTTCCTTGTAGCATTGCAGTGATCGCCACTCCAGGTTGCAGATCATGGATTTCAATAGTGGTGTTCCTGAATCTGTCCATGTATTGCAGCATAATCTCCTTCTCTCTCTGCCTCATGCTCAAAAGGTACGTGGCATCCTTACGTTTACTGTTAATGATGAATGTGTTGATGAACTCCCTCCTTAGCTGATCAAAGCAGGAAAGAGACGTCTCCTTCAACCCACTGAACCATGATCGAGCATGGTCTTTCAGAACGATCGGGAATGCACGGCACATGATGACGTCCTCCCATCCATGAAGCATCATAATGGCCTCATAATCCTGAACATGCTCATGTGAATCCTCATTTCCCAAGAAAGTTGGCAACAAGGGCATTTTAAATTTTGGGGGAAGTGGCGTTCCCATGACCTCCTTAGTGAAGGGAGCTCTTGCCTTTCGTTGCTCTTCTTCCACAGGGACCAATTTCTTCTGCTCGAAGACTTCCTCGATCATCTTCTTCACGTCTGCCACTTCTCGAATACTCATTAAAGACTGGGACTCCACTTCAGCCTTTCTCGGGGGAACTCTATGTTCTCCCCTGCAAGTACTCTCCACCACCTCTTGATAGTTTTCCCTTCTAGCCTCAGCACGTGGTGCCCCAGGGATGGGAATGTCGAGGTGCTCTTGGCGAGGTGGAGGATGTGGTTGTTTAGGCATTTGTGTAGACTGACGATGACTTTGCTACGGAGCGTCACGTCTTGCTGATACTCCTTCACTCTAAACATGTTGAGCATAAATACGCAACGTTGGTGGAAGTTGTGCCTGAGGGAGGAACTGTTGAAACAAAAGTCGTCATCTCACCTAAGGCTTTCTGGTGCTCCTCGTTCTACTTTCTGAGCAGTTCATATTAAGCGAGTGGAACGGTAGGATGGTAGTTCCTGAGGCTCCCACTCCAGCACCAATTCTCCTCGCATTCTCCTCGGGATGTCCAACTTGATTGGAATGTGTTTGCACCATAGTGAGTGTTGTAGAAGATGTTGATGTACTTTTCCTCGAATGTCAACGAATAAGGCTTTTTGTTCAGATTTTCCATAGACGGCTCCAATTGTTGTTGCCTCGGAAAATGAACAACAATAAAGATAAGCATTAGAAGAACTCAACGAATCGAAAAATGTGAACGTCACCTTAAAACCTGCAAACACGAAATATGATGAGGTCGGGTTGTTCCCCGGGGGAATATCCGACACTCAAGTCAGTAGAGAATTCTGCAGAGTGTAAGTGTATTTAGCTAATAGAACGTACCTCAACAAGTGCGTCTGAAGTCTATTTATAGGCAGTGAATTAATGAGTATCTATTTAACGTTCGGTAACTTCTCCTATTGATGATGGTCATAATATCTTCTGTTACTACTTGAAGCGTAACTAATGATTTAATTCTAAGATAAGTGATGCTAATAAAGTTATACAAGAAAATCTACTTCAGATTTTGGCGTCCTATAATTTTAACTTAGCACGCCCTACTATGTCTAAGCTACGAAATTTCCATGCTTAGAGAATTTTCTATGTGGACAAAATCATGGAATATTGGGAATCACAAAATAATAGTAAGAAAAAATTTGGATCTTGGAAGACAACAATCTTCATAGAAATTAACTCTGTAATTGTATGTGACCACAAATTTTCAGCCACGTCTTTTCGATTAAAAATGCTTTCTCTTCGTTATTATTAACGAAAAGATGGATTGAATTTGCTGTCTTTTTTTACTCGAAAGTTTGAGCATATGCGATGATGTCAAGTTGTGTGCTAATGTTTAATTTCACTTTAGACAGTATTTGGTATAATACTAAAGATTTGTTTGGTTTAATTTTTCGTAATTTTTTTGAAAAGTTATTAACCGAGAAATTACTTTCTGAGAGTGTATATACATTATATTTAATTGGAAAAATAACTTCTATAATGTTAAGAATTTATTTGGTTCAATTTCTCAAAAAGTATTTTTTTTGAGAAATTACTACATGAGAAGTTACTTTCTAAAAATGTATATCCATTGTATTTTATTGAAAAAATAACTTCTCGAGAAGTTTGATATCCTATGTTTGGTTGATAATCACACTTTCTAAAAAATTATACTACAAATGTCTATAATATCCTTACTATCAAACTCTATAATAATAATAATAATATATTGAACAATATCCTTATTATTATTAAATTTAAATTAATAATATAAGAAAAGCTAAAGAAAAATTATTTATTTTTATTACATAAAATATATCTCCCATGAGAAATAAAACTATAATTAATAATTCATACAATTCTATAATAAAGACTAATTTTTTTAAAATTTGACGAAAAGCAATTTATATAATTAAATAAAATATTTTTTATATAATATATTTTGAAAATATTAAGAATATAAAAAAAATTGTAACCTCTATAAAAACTGATTTATAAAAAATAATCAAAAAATTATTTATGAAATGATTTATAAATTTTAGGAACAAATAGAAATATATAAGTAAATAGTATTTTGAGGATATATTCATAAATATGCATTATTAGTACTAAGGAAGTTAGACTTCCTGAAGGGGTCAAGAAGTTACTTCTCGAGGTTACTTGACTTTCCGAAAAGTTTAACTTCTTTTGTTCAACCAAATAAATAAAGTTCTAAACTTTTTGGGAAGTTGCATTTTTCCTACTTTCTAATCCCTAACTAAGCAAGCCATAAATTTTGTAGGTTAAATTTTTTTTAAAAAAAAAGGTCATACATCTTTTAATTCATACATTTTATATGCTACCTAACATATACTAAATTGTCAAAAGAAAATGATGTGTTTTGTATTTGATCATAGAATATGCTTCTACATTAGTCCTATTATACTTTAACAGAGTGTACGATTTTGTGAATCTTTTCTATTGATAAGTCATTTTTCATTTGCTAGAAAATTGAAATAATGACTTTTTAGTATAAACTCCAAGTCTCCAACATTTAATAGGATATTATAGATTATATAAATCTACGTGGATATAACATTACAAAATGTTGGATCAAAACCTTCAGAAGCGAACCAGAGAACGAAAAGCTTTAAAGCGTATATCACTGTCACTTTCCTAAAGGCAATATTTGCACTCTAATCTGCAGGAGGTTACGCAAATTACCTTCAGGATACGATAAAATCACTTGTTTGCACTTGCAGAAGTGAAAATAGAACTATGCAAAGATGTTGTTTTTGTTGAAATTGTTGTTCCCTTATTTTTTGTTAGAAGAAAGCAAAGAGGACAATGCTGCCCTTTAAGCATGCCAAAGACTGTATGGTTCTCCTAAATTGGGGATTTGAGAATAAAAGTGATTGGAATAGAAAATATGCTCAAAAATTCTAATTTCAATAACCAAATGATTTGTGATTATTAAAGAGTAAAATTATCAACTGTGGGTCTCTTGTATCTTTAAGAACAATAACAAGATCAACAATGCCGAGGCTTAGAAAAATGATGATGAAATTATTGAAAATGCTTGATGAATAAAGCTGAGGACACTTAATAAAAATAACAAATGAGGACATGAATGAAGACTGAAGACGGCACTGAATATCAAAAACATAGTACAAGACTCACTTTGTTGTGTAGGGCTTGGTTTGATTGATTGGCTGATCCCCTTCTCGTGTATCCTTGCCACTATTTATACTGTTTGGCTTGTTCCGTTGTGCCATCTTGAAGATATATTCTTGATTTCTCATTTAAACGTGATACCACCAATTTCTCCATGATTTGTTATTCTTCCTTGACAAAATCTGACTTTCCTTTCTTATCTTGATATGGATTGATTTGATTTCCCGCTTGTCTTCTTTGGTTTGCTTCTTGTTCTTCAAAGATTAATATGCAGGGATTTAGTTTGCTCTTCAAACACTATTTACGATTTTGCCACCCTGGGATCATTTCCTTGTCTGCATATTTTGACTTTTCTTATGTTGTTAATTTTGTCCCCAAGCAATGATCCTCATTACTGTTATTTTCCAATGATTTGATATTCTAGAGTTTCCTTTTATTTGTGCAAAATATTCCAAGAGTTATTCTTTTCTGGATGACGGTTTTCATTCATATCTTATTGACCCATTTCCTTTCTCTAAAGAATTACAAAAATTCTACCATAAACAATTGCATATGGTGTTTTCTCTATCGAATTTCTCTTTTTCTGCAAATAAAAAGAGACACATATATGATTTGAATTATTGGATAAATGGTTAAACCCACTAACAAAGTTTTTGCATCATTATCAATTTTTGCATCATTATCAACGGCAGGAAAATGGGAGGATAAAATGGCAAAATAAAAAAGCAACTTATTTATGCAACATGTTACGTCCAAGTTGTCATTGTGATGTGGCACGTGTCCAAGTGTGCCTAAAATGCACCATATGCACCGCGCAACGTGTATGTGAACCACTTAGGACATCGTTTTAGTAAGCTATTTTAACTCTACTAAAGTGCTCTCATATATAAACACTTTAGTTGTGACTCATCTTAATAATGTGAAAAAAGTGAGATTTTGAAAAAGTGCTAAACCGGAAAAACATGCCTGATCATGATATCATCGATGTCGAGGACATGTAAATCTAGGAGAAGAAGATGACGAAGAATAAGTTGCTTCAAAACATAAGTAATGGTGAGACGGACAAAACAGGCTCGAATCAATTTCACTACTTTGTGTAGGTCACAAATGTGGGCTCTTAGGGCAACTCCAGCGTCACTCCAAAACAGCAAAATGGTGTGTTTTTTTGTGTGAAATGGGTCCAACGTGTAACCAATTTATGGCACCAAAATAGTGTCATGAACAGTAGCGCACAAATTTGGTGCACCACTATTCATGGCACCATTTTGGTGTCCTAAACCTTTTGTTCTTTTTTTTACAATAACTTACATTATTTTTGGTTTATTTTTTAAAATTTTGTTTGTTATTTTTCAACTAAATTATTATAAATTGATTAAAATAATTTTTTCCCTTTTTCATGTTAGTATTATATATTATATTTTCAATTTAAATTTAAATTTTAATATTTTTAAATGAAAATTTATTTAGAATGTGTTTTAAATATAATTTATGATATATATTTTAATATGTTAAATATGTAATTAAATTCGAAAACATTTTAAAGGTCTAAAAATTTTGTATAAACAATAATTAATATTTATAAATTTATTTAATTACATATTTAACATATTAAAAAAAATATATTCTATAGAATATTTTTTTAGTGTAAGATTTAGTATAATGAATTAGAGATGAAATAATAATTAATGCTGAAATTATATCATTTTAATGTAAAATTTGATGTTGAACATTGAAGATGATGTTAGGCAACCCAACAACTTAAAAATTCGAAGTACGATTGTGGCCTTGTGGGTGTACTTGCCGAGAACTGGAGGAAATCAATTAATTGGCATCATCCTGATTGAAAGAAAAATAAAAAACTAATTGGCTCCAAATTTGCCACATTGATTTTTTTTTACGAAGAAATTTGTCATATTAATTGAATGGGCACATTATTGCCGTTAAACGATACTGATCATGAGGACTTGGTCATTGGTCTTTATACCTTCGTTATTATACGGATCCCATCTATTTTTAGGATTTTGTCAAACAATACTCAAAGTCTATGAATTTATATTAATAAGTTGTTGATTTAATAGTAAATATATTGGTTGGTTTGAATATCAAAATAAATTTGTAATAGAATATATTATATTTTATTTAAAATTAAAATGGTATCACATTATCACTCAAAGTAAAGTGTCAACTAAGCAAAATTGATATTTTATTAGGAGGAGGGAGAAGAGATTCACTTATACTTGATGTAAGTTTTTATACTATAAATTTTTTTTAGTTAATTATGTCATGTCATAATTAAATAATAAATTTGGACAAATAAAAAATATCACTTTTGTATTTTTTAAAATATTACAATACTGAAATTTAGTTTTAGAAATACCACAATTTTAAAACTGAATTTCAGAAAAGTCATCTTCATTTAATATATAAGTTCAAAATCTTGTTTCAGTCCAAATTTTTCTTCTGCCTATTTCTCTCTCCTCGTTTTCTCTGTTATGGTTCTCTTTTCTTATATAGACACTATTTGCTCAAGCTGCATACATAGGAAATAAATTTTTAGGTCACCTATTCGGCAGATGTATGTGCTACAATAAGAAGATTTATCTCCTATTTAGACAACTCTGCATTTTTGAGAAGTAAAATAGCTTATAAAATCTTTATTATCTAAATAGGAAATCAACATTATTCGATATATTTATTCTGAAGCTAATTGACATAAATATTCTGCTAATTTGTGATTTCGAATAATTGCCATATAATAAGGTAACCCTAAATCCAATTCTACTGTAAATCCCCTACTTGATTAACAAATTAAAGAAAGGGAAAAAAATGCTTACGATTTTCAAACTCAATTGTAGAAAAAAAGACTTACGATTTTCAATCTCCTCCATGCTTGTGTTGATTGTTGGAGAAGAGTTAAAGCGACGTCGTGGAACTATTTGTTGAATTTGGGCATGGAGTACCAAATTGTGTTTTTTTTACAGAGTACCGGAGGTAGATGGATCAACAATGAACACAGGCGTGGAGGAGATAAGGTAAAACGGCGTGGAACCTGGTTTCTAAAGCGACGTTGTATCCGCCCATGGTCTGAGGCATCGATATGTGGCAGCACCACGTTCTCGAAGCTATTGCACTAAGTTTCACAGATTCTCTTTGATGGTTGTCATTTCTTGAATCACAAAACGAAAGTTGGGATTTTTGAAGAACATTTAAGATATAACTCATTGTGTTTTGATCGAAGTGCACTTCTCTGATCTAGACAGAAAATTGAGAAGTAAGAGGACTCTAATTCTCGGGCATGAAATCGCATAAGAATAGAAGAAAAGGAAGGTAGCTCATAGACTCTGAAGAGAAGAACGAAAATAATTTGACGAGAAGAAAGACATGGGAGCAAAAACGGGATGTTCACAAAAGGAGAGAACATACAGGTTCTTCAATCAAACGACGTCGTTTAAGATTTGTGACGTGTCTAAAAATTATGTTGCCAAATGTCGAAGTTTTGTTGTGACAAATGTCAATAATTTAGGTTGTGTTTGTAGTTTATATTTATATTTATATATATATATATATTAAAAAAATTATATTTAATATAAATTGATCCTCCCTCCTTTTATCAGTGTGATTAATTAAGATGGTTTAGATTAACCCAAAACTAAAATTGATTAATTCAAAAAAAAAATTATTTAACGTGAACGGCAGGATTCGAACCTGCGCGGGCAGAGCCCACATGATTTCTAGTCATGCCCGATAACCACTCCGGCACGTCCACATGTGATTCATAACTTCAAATCTATCTTTACAAATATATTATTTTTGTGAAAACCTTAAAATTACTCTCAAGAAGTGAAGAAAAATTCTTATCCCATGGGCCTAATTAAGCAAATCATACTGGTGTGGTTGGGGCCTCATCTAGGCCCATGCTCATTGAATCCCATTTCTTTGGCTACAATAGCTATGTAGACTAGTTATAACCAACCATAGATATTTCAACAATGAACCTCTAGGAATATATCTTCTACATGAAAAATGGAAAAGTCATCACGGTCTAATAGACAAAGAAAATTCTTATTTATATTTAATGTAGGATAAAAATTTTACACCAAATTAATTAAAAATAATAATTCTCACAATTGGTTCACTTTGGAAGCACATTCTAAAGAGAACTCTTACTTTTAATTGGTTTGGTATAAGATTCTTACCTATATTAAGTCTAGTCAAAAATTTTCCGGTAGACAAATGGTAAATCTATCTCTTGTATTATGCAAGAATGTGTGCTTAAACCATGATTAAGTAAACTATAAATAGTTTTTAATTGATAGGTCTTTATAGATGACACATAGTGTAAACTCACTTTTATCTTTCTAAAAAGAATGACAATTACTTTGTGTTTGTGTGGTTGGTGTCTTCTTTGTAAGAGTTTGAACCTAACTTTTGAATGTATTGAAATTCTCATGTATGATCCAAGAAACATAAAATTACCACCGTTTTTTTTTTGAGGAAAAAAAATCTCACATCTGTTGAATGTTGGTTTGACCATTTCTCAGTTTTTATAGCTTGTATTATTAATCGTTCTTTTTCTCTTATTGAGTTTCAATAACAATTAAAATTAAGTTTTTATCCTCGTAAAATTTACTAACATGATTTTTATTATATTCCTATTACTTTCATATTTATCCTCTCAAAGAAAATTGATTATTAATGACTTCTACACACCACATCACAACACTTCACACAACCTCTTTTCTTTTTTTTTTCCCTCTTATCATTTCTTGATTAAAAATCAGTAATGAAATCACTTTACAAAGCTTTAGTAATTCGTCCTATTCTTTATAAACATTTCAAAAACATTGGTCGGTCCACTGTCAGTGTCAGCTATAGCTCTCGGGAACATTCCGTAGTAGAGAGATAATGTCTGCATGGTAACGCCCAACAGGGGTATATTACTACTGGTCGCCCCCGACTCTCTTTTCATCAATAAAAAAAAATGGTCGGTAGCTCAAAATCGAAGTAGCACTACTCTTTCTTAGTTTCCACTCGGAAACTAATGGCAACAAAACAAGGACCACATGTAATTTTTTTTTCCTCCTGAAGCTAACACGGATTATACACAAATTTGGCTTCAAAGCGCAATGAATTAACAAAGGACGTATTTGTTTGAGATAGGGGCATTGATCTGATCTGAATGGGTGTGAGATGTCATCACGGGTAGTGGAACAAGTAGTAAACACATTCCTTGTATCAATGGCGAAAGGAGGTGGCCCCACTGATCCCACCGAAAGTCTTGAAGACCCTTACCACCTCCCACCGCCAATCCCACCTCTGTCTTTAGAGTTGAAGTTTCGTCCTACACCATCTGCCAGTAGCACCAATCTCACCTCCTTCAATTTTTGGCTCCGTTATTTTCTTGTATTACATAAAGATGTAAACCCATAAAGCATTAGACTACCATCTCTTATGTGATTCAGAGGTGGAGGATGTGAAGCACCAGTTCATTGGATGTGCCTACACAAGAGCTGTCAGGCTGGGAGGATGTCTAACTATGCGTGTTAATTCTATGGAGTTTCATTCTTTCAATCAGTGGTGGGAGCAATTGAGAGAGGCAGCTGATGGGGTAATGGAAGAGTGTTACAAAGATGTTTCATTACTTGCTGGTTTATTTGGAAGCGAACCGGAATGATGCTATTTTCAATGGAGAGAAGATTGATCCACAGAAGCTACGTCAAAGAATTCACACTTATATTCCGGATTTATCAATCTCAATATGGGAGGAGTCTTTACGCCAAGATGGGGAGAAGATGACCAACTGGGGAGAAGAGAGCAGATGGATTAAACAAAAGGGAGAGGTTATCAAGATAAATTGTGATGCCTCGTCATTAAGGGAAGAGCAGTCATAGAGGGCTATAGCGAGATATTCGAAGGGTTGTAATAATGTATACTAGATTGGATGTGGGCTAGAAAACAAATGGAAAACACTTTTGTTGCTGAAGCTGAGGCAATTCTGTTGGGTTTACAGATTGGCTCAGAGAAGGAATTGGAAAAGGGTGGAAGTGGAGTCAGATTGCAAGGTGGTGGAGCAGGGAATTAACACAGATGAATATCAGCAGAGGTGGGATCTTCGTGCTGTCCTCAAGGAGACGGCGAATCTGGTCTCAAGTTTTCACAAATGCAGGATTTCATGGATTAGTAGAGTAGCGAACCGAGTGGCTGATTTTGTTGCCAAATTTGTAAACTATGGGAACAATGTTACAGACTTGATCCTCGCAAATTTAAGACTTATTTATATTCCTATTACTTTTATATTCATTCTTTCAAAGAAATTAATAGATTATCAACAACTTCTTCACTCTCGTTCTATGAGTGCATAATTCTATATATTTGTTTATCAAAACAAAACAATTCGAAAATGAAAAAGAAGGTAAAGACAGAGTTAAAGGAAGCATCATCATATTATCTGTAATCCTTATTGTATTACATAATTGGATTTACATTCATTTCCTCCCTAAACAAACTTAACGGAACACACACCACCCCACCTCTTTTCTTTTTCTTCTTCCTTCTTTGTCTCATCATTTCTACATATCTCCACAAAGGACTCCTACATTTCCATGCACCTGCCAATTAAAAAATGTAAAAATCAGTAATTATTTTCTTGACAATGATCTTCACAAAGTAAACGTTTGAATTGATTAATTTCTTCTTTTAGAAAGCTGCATATTTAGGGTGTTTGTTTTTATAAGTAGATTACAGATTAACCAATAAAAATACATTTTCTCGATTTATACTTTGTAGAAAAACACATATCTAATTAGTTGAAATTAGTAAAAATGAAATAAAATTATGCCAAGATAATTGAGGAAGATGGGTGCGTGAATTATGACTTAATTGCTGTCGCTGCTGCTGCTATCACCATGTTCATGGCCATGTTCATGCTTCTTCTTCTTCTTCTCCTTCTTCTTCTTCTTTTCGCCTTCGGCACATCCACCTTCGGCTTGTCCACCTTCGCCATGGATCTTGTCCACAAAACCCTCCTCCTTGTGTTCACCATAGCCTTGTTCTGGTTTGCGTTGATCATGACCACCACCAAGGCCAAAGCCGAGTCCAGGCATGTGCTCTCCGTGAGTTTCGCCCTTGTGTTCGCCGTGAGTTTCGCCCTTGTTTTCTTCTTTCTTCCCTCCCATGTGTAGGGTCTGCTCAATCTTGTTCATGATTCCTGCCATTGTTTTTTTTTTGAAATATTGGCTTTTTTTTTGTCAGCATAAAAGGAGAGTCGGAATTTACCGATAGTAGCATACCTTGCTGAACGTGACTATGTAGGTAAATACTCCCGCCTTGGAATATTGTTTTGTTCAGTGGTGACCAAAGGAGATTCAACATGACACCCACTAAGAGCTGATATTAGCCTATTGACGCGAAAATATTCGAGGTCAACCGAAGAGACAAGTGTGTCTCGAACCCGAATAAAAAATACTGAAACAATACTTCTTTCCGCCAAACCACCTCTAGGAGGTTGAAAGATTGGCTTTGGTTTGAAAGTTTCTTTAGGATTTAATTTGGTGGAAGAGTAAAGTGTGTAGTATGCCTTATTTATAGGCATATTATGTGAAGGTTGTGGAAGAAAATTAACTCGGGAGTGTTCCCACCCATCCATAAATTATAATTTCTTCATTTCCCTAAAGTCATGTTTGGCATGACTACTTAATTAATTAAGCTGCATTATATATATATATATATTATTAATATACACATTGTACTCGGTATTTTGGGTTATCTCACGTCCAGTTGAGGAAATTTAATGAGTCCAGACTAATCTAGATTCGAGAGTTTAATAGACATCTTAAAGGGTGAGATCCCAACCATCAACACTGTTACGTTCCCAGGGCTCGTTCTTAGGACTCAAACTCAAAATTTCTGATTAAACTAAAATAATTCTTATCAATTAATTCAATAATTTATTAATATTGTAATCGTATGCGACGTTAAAAAGTTAAAAATGGATTAAATTTTCAGTAGAGTATATATTCAATAAATTTCTCCATTGTTTAATCAACTCTCATTTCGAATTACTAAAATTATACACATCTCAAACTAGAGTTTTTTTCGGTTTCGGAATCTTCAGTTCCAGTTTCTAGAATGGAAGAACTGAAATTCAACCGTGATTTCCATGATTTGATCAAGTTACGGTTCAGTTTGATTCGATTTTGGTTCTAGTTTTGATAGGGTTTCGATAAGTTTTGACCGGTTTAACTGTCAGTTCGGTTCTGGTTTGGTTCCCTCTTTTTTTTTAAAAAATATTTTTAATCCGCTATTTTATCCCGTCATTTTTTCTCTTTTTATAAATTTTGTTATATTCAATAATTAACTGTAGTATTAATAATATATTGTATTCCAAATATTTCTAATTTATAGAGTTGAAAAAAAATAAAAAAAAAAAAGTTTGAACCGCCAATTTGACCTGCGGTTCGACGGTTTTCAGAGGGCTGGAACCGGAATCTAAACTGTAACCCTCCGATTTTGATCGATCGGTTTCGGTTCCAAAATAACATGCCTATCCTTATTAGGCATTTAAATATGTATCCTTATTATTGTTTTTAGTTGTGTGAAAGATTCTAGGAATTATTAGGTATATCATATAGCACAAACTGATGACTCATCAGGGGCTAGATAGTGCATTTCTTCATCTGTTGAATGTTTGTTAAAGGGTAGTTGTTTTTTCATAAGAAAATGTTTCAGGACAGCCATGAAACTTAGCTGATGTTTGCTTCCACACTTTCTTTCTTTTCTTCGGGAGTCGTTTTCAGCACCAAAGATTGCAGATCTGATTTATATGTAGAAAAATTCAAAAGTGAGGAATCAATGTCAAAAAAACTGCTTTGCGCACAACACAGATTTTAGAATCTTGACATCAACATTAGGAAGATGAAAAGTAACATGAACTGGCCAAAAGGCTTGAAGCTCATTGTAACTGGAGTCAAATCCAATATTAAAAGGTCGAGAGTTTAATTCCTACTGGAACTAGTGTTTCTTTTTAAGCAAACTAGAAATAAATTTAAACAGCTGCAGTGTAGTGTCTCAATTAAGATATAGGAATGTGTCCCTGTCACCAAGTGATTAAGAATTCTTCAATTGTTATACAAAAGCTCTAACAGATTACAGCACCGTTAGAGACCTTAAAAAAAGGTTCAAATTAATTCAGCCATAAACCAAGGATTAAGTACCGACTTAGAGCTTTTTGTTCTATTAAACTAATATTTACAACCTTCAACTAAAAAGCGGTTGTCTAAACCGTCAACTTGCTTATCACTTGCACGACATTACGAGACACTTCCATGTTGGTTCTGTTAGGATTTGGTTAGTGTAAACTTGCCCTTGCCTTCTCTAAATCAGGAAGATCTGCAGTTCAAGTTTGAGGGATTCAGCAATGACGAAAAAGAATTTATATATGCAGTAAAGAGCAAGACCATGGGACATGGACATCAAGTATAACAGAGATGCCTAAGTTGCCACTTGAATAGTCTCAAGATATGAATAAATTTTCATGAGAGCTGTAGAGTTATGACTTACAGAGAAATCCTTCATCGTCGCTGCTGTCATCACCTTCGCCGTGCTGCAAAAAGAAAAGAACGTGACCAAGTGTGAAGCCATAGAAATGGGGTAGCAGCAAAATCCAATTTCTTCACATAGATATATTATTGGCATTTATGAAAAAAAAGATATATATTTGGCTGAGTAAAGTATATTACCGCAGCATCATCGTTGTTGGAGGCTGAATCTGCTGCACAGGACAACAAATTTTGTCAGATCCAAAAGCACTTGTGAATACAAAGATGGAATTTCTTGTGCTTCATAAACATGAGACCCACATTCATAAAACATGCTTCAAGGAAATTCTAATAGTGAAAAATGTACAAACACAACTTAAAGGCACTTTAGATACCAATTTCAAAATCATCCGACACATGAGATAAGTTCGCATGACAGAACAAAGAAATGGTTCATAAACTTACACATTGCCTCTTCATCATCCTCGTCACACCATTTATTCCAGTCGACCTTAATGTAAGGTGCCGATTTTTCTTCTGTTTTTAGCAGTCTCTTCCACCATCCTTTCTCTTCTTTTTGGATTGAACATATTATGTTCCTTAATCCAACATTTGTTTTACATTTCTGCACCATCAGAAGCAAAAGTACAGAGTTTCAAAATTAGGCTTGAGATATTTAAAAGTGACTAACCTAAAGAAAACAAACTTGAGATGATTAACTTCAATTTCATTACTAAAGAGTAAAGTAGTGTAACATTTCCACAGCTCAATGTCATAACTCACAAAACAATATAAAGATTCCAACAAAATCTCATGAACAAATTTAAGCAGGCAAATTCTATCATAGCTTGAAGTATATTTCAATTTCCCTTGATTGTTTGCCAATTGTCCCAAACATCAAATTGTAAAACTGCCTCTTAAAATGTATATCTGCAGGGGAAAGAAACTCATAAAACACCAGCATTGCAACTTGTCACCAAATCCATACTTGCCCAACCAAAGCTACTGATCAAGACTAGGAGTTACATACATGAACTCCCAAAACGGCCAATACTCAACCTCAAAGGCCAAAACGAAACAATCACAACCAAATTTCGATAATTTAAACTTTGCAGTTACAGACCAACACAGTTGACAAACCAACTCGATCAACAAATTCAAAAATGAAAAGAGAAGACCGTTAGACATCATTGTCATAGTGTATCCAAACCCAGAAGAAATATCATGCAAAATAAGCAAAACAAAATGAAAAAAGGGTTCTTTTCCTAGGAACAGACAAAAACAAAGCACTGACCTCAGGCGAAACAGAACCGTAAAGTTGGAGAGCGAAATCAAAGGACTCTCTTTGAACACCAAGAGCAGAGAAACTGAACAGTCCCTGAGGGTCAACCTTCACTGATATGTCTTTGGCATCAGGTAATGATATGGTCAAGTACACTTTGTCAGATCTCTGTGCCCACAAAACTTCTGGGTGTCGATTGTTTTGGTACATAAAAACAAGAATTAATGACAGAAAATTAAAGAAGAGAGAGAGGGGGAAAAAAGAGAAGCTTTCTTTTTCACAGTGAAACGTAAAAGACATAGAACAGAGAACAGAGTTAGTTTTCACCTCATGTTTTGGAGAAGTAATTGATGGCAGAAAGAGAAGATTCTGATGATGGCTAAACCCTACAAAGATGTTGGAGCTTCGAACTGTACTGAGGTTCGTTGTACTCTTCTGTTGTGTTTTAACGACCCCTCAGTTATAATACAATATATCATTTGATCCCTAGTTTCCGAAAACAATTCTATTTAATCCTTTTATCATTCGCTAATATAATCGTCATCATATGTTGACAAAGAGGATTGTTCATGTAGAGTTTATTGTTGTTGAGAACTAAAGTCAATAGTGGTTTTCACAGAGTATCGGTGTGTATAGCAAGTAGATCATAGTAAAACGTAACTCAACAAGTTGACTTTGGTCACTATTTATAGAATATAAAGTTGACGAGTTAATACTTCGTAATGTCCCTCTTTAATAATAATTATAATGCTTCTATTACAATGTCATCATTAAATATATTTAATGTACATTTTTGTTCATGCCATATCAGCAACATTCACCACATAGACAGAAAAGGACTTAGCATAGTCAAGGATATTATCCCTAACTATTGACATTATTGGCATTAGAACAAAGAAAACGTTATACTCTAATTGTCAAGACAGTTTTACAAATTGAAAAAACAAAACCACGTTTGTATGTTTTACTCTGTAGAGGAAATTACAGCCTATCTGGCCTTTTCACATTTTTGTATTCTCCGTACGCTTCTAAATCCGATGTTACACATTTACGCGCCTGCTTCATATTTAATACGCTTTGGCTTATGTTTAATATGCTTCCATGACGCCATTTGTCCTACTGTATTGTATTCCTTTAAGCTATTTCACCCTTATTTTGTATTTTAAATTCAGAATCCCTAGGTTTTCACCATTTGCTCTATCTGTGCTCCACTATCATCTTTCTCGTCTGAAATGAAATTAGTGTCTCTTCATAAGAACCACACAAGAGTGAAAAAACGAACATATTGCTCACGTTTGCTATGCCGTTTGATATCTTCTAAGGTTTTGCTTTTAATTTGTTGAATCTTCTGCTCTAATCGGTTTTATTCCGATGAATCTTCTGCTAGGTTTTTGAGTGAAAACCCTAGGTTTCATTTTCTTTTGATTTTCGTGATTTCTCACAGTGACAGTTCTAAACCTAGGTTCTATCCGATGTCTTTGAGAAATTCTCCTAGTAGTGGCTTGCGAATAGATGTTTTTGATTCCTCTGAAGCCTCTCACTCTCTTCGTTCTTCGAAGAGGAAGCGGTCTCAGGGTGGTAGCAGTGCCGGTCCCGTAGGTTCTCCTTCCACTGTACAAGTCTTTGATTTCTTTCTTATTCTTGCTCATTTAGACTAATGATTATTGTAGTTAAATTCGTCGTTGATTTCAGTTTTAAACAAATTGCAACATTGTTATATTATTTTCCTTATTTTTCCAAAATTTTGTTTTGTTTTTACATATCTCAGACTCGACACATGACGGGTCTCAAAGAAAAGAAATTTTTTTTTGCTTCGGGAATATATGTTTCTATTCTGTTATTATTAAATGAGTTATTTGTTGGTGATTTTTTTCCCTTTTTTTGTTGTTTTTAATTTTCAAAGTTCTTGTTCGTGTTTGTAATTTTACTACTCATTGAAGCATATGCATGTTTCTTTTGAAAAAAATAGGGAAGAAAGTCGAAGGCGGCTAAAGCATTAGCATAGCATAGAGATACTGGAAAAGAAATTATTCTTAAGCAACGTCAAAAGGTTTGCTTCTATATGAACCATTTTCATGATTGGTATAATCTCATTAAAAAATTCAATTTTAACAGTGTTTGTGTTGAGATTGGAGTGAATTTCTTGATCAAGATTGAAGCCAAAACCTTATGGGAAGTGATACAAGCCAAAGAAGGACGGATTTGTGAAGGAAAAAGAGTTGTTGGACGGACATAGGGATCTACACGGGCGTGAGATTGACCGTGTAATGCTCTGGAGCCAGAAGAGACGAGATCTGGGCGGACACGGCCGTGTTCGTGCCCGTATTTTTCCTATCGAGTTTTCTGGAGCTACACGGACGCGATTCATGGCTGTGTGTCGAAGAGTTGTGCCCGTGTCTTTGCTTCCTTGACCGTGTAACCAATTCTGACGGGATTTAGGGTTTCAATTAGGGTTTTTTCTATTTAGTTTTGACTTGTATTACTTTTTAGCTATATAAGGGGGGCTTGGGAACGTCTTGGAAAACCTTTGAACGTCGTTGTAAGCCATTGTGCTTGTTTTTTACT
>CAODLS010499608.1:0-13215 GCA_948243855.1 Flueggea neowawraea | reverse complement strand
CTGTTTAAGTTAAACAAGTTGAAGTAAGCTGATTTTGTACTCATATTCATTTATTTGACAAACAACAAGTTATTTAGTTAACAAATTAACAAACAACAAGCTGTTTAAGTTAAACAAGTTGGAGTTGTTTTATAGAAAATTTATAAAAAATTGGTTGAATTTGAACAAGTTTTTCAGTTTTCTAAACTAGAAAAGTGTATAGCTTTTGAATGTGTTTTCTCAAATTTTCATAATTTTCTTAGAATTAGAAAATTAAGAAAATTAGAGATGAAAAACTGAAAATAATTTTCTATTACTGAACACTCTAAACATTTATTTAGTCTAAAAAAAATTCAAGAATTTTTTAAAATTTAGATTAGTATAAAAATCATTTTAATAGAAATCTTAACAACTCTATATATTTTAATTAGTATCAAAATCATTTTAAAATGATGATTGACAGAATGAATTTATTAAATAATCACAATTAATTGAGACTAATTTAATGTTAATTTTTTAAAAAGGAAATCTGCTTAAAATTTAAAAAAGACAAAAAAAATAACAAAAGAAAAAAAGTAAAAAGCAAGAGAGTAAGATTATTAAATAAGAAAAAAATTCCCAGTTCAGATCTAGAAACGTTCAAACCCTAAAAATTTCAGTCTCACACTCTCACTCTCACTCTGCTTCGTTGCCTCACAAACCCTTTCGTCTCTCCACTCTTGCTTCGCCGTTGCCTCTCACTCGACAATCTCATCGCCATCTCACTCGACACTCTCGACCGCTCGAGCTCGGCTCAATCTTTCTACGCCGGAGACTCTCAGGTTCGACATTCTTGCCGTCTTTTTTTTTTCCTTCTTTCTTGTTCTTCCTCAGACTTTCTTTCTTTCTTTCATCTCTTCTCCCTTGTTCTTGTTTTGTGTTCATCTTCTTCTTCATTTTCTACCCCCTAAACCTTCCCTTATTAATGAAAACTTTCAAAATTTCAGAGGTTTGTTCACAGCAATCTGCCGTCTCTTGTTCAACTTCAAAACGTTTTTTTCTCGAACAACGGTGTATTTCAAATAAGTTTAGGATATATACTAGAGGTTTAGGGTTTTGTAAATGGGTCTCTGTAAATGGCCACGAATTCATACGGAAGTGCAATTTTTAGTGGTGAAAATTGAAACGCTTGATTACAGTTCATAGTCGTAAATGGGTCATTGTTTCATGCTTGATTTCACATTTAGATTTCTTAATTAGTTTTTAGTGGTGAAACAGAATGGAGTAAACACTTTTTTTTATTGGTTTGAAACGTTGATAAATTAAAGCCTCAGATATACTAACATTTTTATTATCAAATTTTGTAGATTTATATGGATTCACCGTCAATAGAAAATTACACTACACAGCAAGACATGAATCCGAATTTGGGTGATGTGAATCCAAGTCCTTCTGATGTGAGTCCAAGTGTTGAATGTTGAATGTTAAAGAGTTCAAAATACTCTTTAGGGAATTGTGGGGAATGAAGGAGTTCCAATTTGATTCTGTATTTTGCTTATGACTGTATAAACTATTCCCCTTTTTTTTTTCTGTTTTAAATCTTGCTACAATTTTGTTCACTTGTGTTCTGTTGATAGGTAGTTAAAACTTTTTCATCGAAGGTGTAATGAAAGATTTCTTATTTAATCGTGTGAAAAAAAAGTTCAAAAGAGTTTTCCTAAATGAGGCCAATCGAGCCGAGCTGTAAAACGAGTTTTCAAACGATCCGAGCTTGATTCGAGCTGTAAGATGAACCGAGTATAACGAGCTAAGCTCGCGAACGTACAAAACGAGTTTTCATCTAGTTGAGCTCGAGTAGCTTGCGAACTCTAAATATTCAACACGAGCTCGAGCTCGAACATAAATAATAGCTCGTGTCGAGCTCGAGCTCTGAAAATTTAAGCCAATGGTGTCAAGGTTCTCACTATCATTGAATTTATCTCATGAGGAACAACTATAACAATAAACTTGAATTTGTTCTCATTGGCTGTAGGAGGGCCATGGGAGCCCCCTCCAGTGCGGCTCTGCCATTGAGGCGACACCTTTTAGCAAATGGGAGGAAGGGCTGCCATTAATGGAGCTTGGAGGATGGAGCTAGAAGTCGAAGACGATGCACAATGTCACAGTGATTAAGTTCCTTTTTTATTTTTTAAACCACAGCGTCACAGTGACGAGCTCGTGGGTCTGACGTGTCTGTACCAATTCTGAATTTTGTTGCTGTGTGACTGGTTGTACTGTTATGACCATTTATGCCTCCATCGTTTTGATCTTCTCACGTGTTTGTATCCTTTGGTGATTATGATTCAAATTTGCTTAAAACACATTAAACTACCCATAAGCTCAAGGAAAATTTCATTGCTCGTCAACTCCCATCTTAATTTGTTTTAATACATGTTTGTTACTGATATAAAGAAAAAAGCATGTTTGTTTAGAAGGACATGTATGTAGTACATTAAATATATTATAGTACCAAAAGATGTTGCTATTGTTATAATTTTTTTCTTCAGCAAAACTATTAAATTTATTAATATAACATCTATTTTTATAATTTATCTTTCAATCCACTATAAATAAAATTACGAGGTGTATTTGTTATAGCATATTAGAATTGTTTTTAATGATGTTATTTTGCAACGCTTTTAAGCTATGACGACTCGTTGAAAATAATTATCATTTGTTAATTTGAGTGTGCAAAAATAGTTGTATAATTACTACATGTATTCGAATATTTAATATAATTTAATTTTATTTTCTATTTTGTATACTTTTTTTCGTACACATCGCAGATCGAGAAATCTGACTAAACAGATCAGGCCCCTGCTTAGCCAGTTTCCTGGCTCCACCATTGGATATTAGCAAGATGCGAGAACACATTGTCTTACTAATCTTCTTGCTATGCCAAATTAGAGAGAAAATAACTCTTTCATAGAGGAATTTATTTTCCTTGACAAGTGATCCTTTTTAGGGGAAAAAAAATTAATTAAATGTTTTTTTATGAGTAAAAATGCTCTATATGTCATAGTAATAGCCACTAAAGTAGAGACCACATAAAATTCTCACAATGTATCATTCATAAGATGAATGGCTTGCTTTAAAGGCTATCATTATAGACAAAAAGACGATATAGCAAAAAAGATAGTATAATAAAATTACATTGAAAATCAAGGTAAAAATGCCTCAGGCACCTATAAACATCTAGGCCGAGAGATGAAACTGATGGAATTTACGTTTAACCATAAACCCACAAAAATGGAAACTAGAAAGAAGCAAAAACAACCTCTCCCAAGAGCTGACGTAGTTCCCTGAAAGACCTTTTTTTTCTGGATTTTCACTACTCCCAAGCCAACAACTGCCACAATGTAATCCAAAAGGCCTTTGGTTTCATCCCATCCACTAAACTAATTCATTGCCATAAGAATTAAGTGTTTTCTTTGGATGAATTTGTCTTTTCCTTCGAATTGGGGATTGATCAGAGTAATCCATATAACGACAATGAATTCATGGGATATATCTCATGAAGAACATGAAAGTTAAGTTTATTTTGACCGAAAAAATGATTTTATTTTATTTTTTAGTCAAATTTATAGCTTATTGGAGTCATTAATTATAGATACAATTGTTCTTTTTTATGGTTGCATTTATACGAACTTGGCCAACGCTAAAAGTATGTCATCATTGATACACCACACAAATAAAAGAATGGAACCATGAGAAGTAACATGCTCTAAAAATAGGAACGCGGTCTTACATGTTATTTATTTACTTATATAGTAGATGAGTAAGGATATGCACTTAGAGTAGGCAATTATATTTATATTTGAGAAGGTAATGTACACACTGTATTAAGGAGCACATATTTATAGTTAGGTGAAATTTTCTCTTCAATGAACATGGAGGTGATTTCTGAATTAGAATTATCATATCAGTTTTATGAGTGTAATTATGGGACACAGTTTGATGCACAATCTTGAATATATCTCGGGGGTATTGAAACTAATTAAATCTCAAATTTTTATAGAAAATTTAATAACTCAGTTAGACCCCTTGACTACGTATATCTTCAATTTGAATTATGTGATCTCAAAGTTAGTGTATAATTTCCCGTCAAGTTGATATTAGATTAGTAAAGTTTTAGTACTCAATCAAAGCGATTTTCTTTTTAATATCATAAATTGATGTCTCCAGTCCAAAGCTATGTTGCACGGAAACGCCACCGTTTCGGAAACGTTTCCGAAACGGAAACGGCAAGAAACTTTGAAAAAACGTTGAGGGCCCATTTTGTAAATAAACAAAAAATGTGGAAACGTTTTTAGGTAATGAAACTCGTTTCACAGCCAATATTGACATCAAACCCTAAAAGTCAGATGCGCGACAATTAAAAGTCAAAAGACGCAAAACCACCCCAAACACGAAACAACTAAAAGTAAAGTTGGCCATTGAAACGTAATTATTTGTTGAATTAAGAGTCAGAGCCATTGAAACTAAAAGTCAAATACATTGCATTATTTTTTCCTTTTCAATTTTAATTATAAAAATTTTAATTTTTTATTATTAATTTTTTTTTAAATTATACTATAACTATTATAGATATTTTTAAATACATTCTTATATTTTTAATATTTATAAAAATACTTATATATTTTTATCATTTACACGTTTTTCCATATTTTTGTTTCTTATATTTTTGAAAATTTACGTTTCTCGTTCCCGTTTCCATTTCTGTGCTACATAGATGATATACCATGTTTGCGTGCCACGTCAACACTTAATGGTACTCTAAATTGCACGCTATGTTTTGAATACAGTTGAAAAGTGTGATATATTGTAATATTTTTTGAAAGAATTGATAGTTTCCGCTATAAGATACAAAGGCCATGTTAAATTTTGTCTATCAAGCCATTTCTAAATTTTTTGATAATCTAAAATTTGTTTTTATGGAAATGTATTTTAATAATTTCTTTTGTGACCCTTACAGAAACTCAGAAATTCAGTCAGGAAACTTAATTTTGAACCATTTGTATTTGTAAACTACTTGTAAACACCGTGAGGTTTTGGTTTATGATGAGATTGAAGCAGTAGTTCCATCATCTTATGTCAATAGATCTTGGTGGCTTCGTGAAGATCCTTTTGAAGGAATTAATTTTTCCATTTCTGTTCTTATCTCCATAGATTCTGGTATCAAGGTGACAGTTCCAGGTCCTTCCGCTTTGGTGCACGCTAGTGTTCACAGAGAATTTACAAAAAATTCAGTCTCTTCTCAACTGCTTCAATTGAACATATTGCTCAGGGATTGGCATATGCTTCCACATCATTAACAATTCTACTCTGGTATCATCCATCTCCCCAAATTTGTTATATCGGTAAAAGATATTGCGAAGGAATGAAATTAAAGTGTTAATTCGAAAAAAAGAAAAAAAGAGAGTAGTGTTTGTAAACTAAATTTAAGTCAACCATTGACATTTAAGGAAGAAAAGAAAAAAAAAACTAAAATGACAATTCATGTTATATGTCTCATAATCATATGTTCTCATTTATATATTGTATATGATTATATATGACATAAATAAATAAAAATATGTGTCAATCATACTATATTTTAATCATACATTAAAGATCATATTATCGTATTAAAAAATGAAAATCCTATAAAAGAACGACCGATCCGACTAAATGACTTTGAAAACCTTAATTGATCGGTTCGTTTTTTATCTAAAATTTTCGATTTCCATTAACTGTTTTAGTCAACCAAAACAACTTTAAAAAGCCTACATAAAAGAACCAAAATGGTTTAGTGATCTTGAGGCCCAAACAGAATGGTCCATCTTCTTGCTTTTATTTTTCTCCGACCAAATATTTTTATCCCCTTGGACTAAAACAATGGCCAACATTTCAGGACTCACAAGTGTAATCTTCATTTCAATCATTACTTGGAGAGACTCACGAGATACAACGACGAGTCAAATGAGATTCAATAACTAAGTGGGTTTCTCACTACACAACAAAGGTAAAGAACCCATTTGCTTGATCTTGTGTTTTGTCTGTCTTGCAAGCTGTTTACACCACAATTTTACAATTCCTTAGAGGGTGCGGCAAGAAAGTAATGAAAGTCCCAAGAAAAGGATGATTGGAGCAAATTATGGAAGAGACAAAATCAAATCCAAATCAAACCCACATAAGGAAATAAATATGTAGGAAAGGGAAGTGTCAAGGGAGCTTGACCTCCAAGGAATGAATCTGCAGTAATGGTAAGTCAAAATGTTGCAGCAAAAGAAAGTCCAATGAGGTGGCCACTCTGTGGAAGGAAAAAATTTGTAGTAAATGGAAAGTCCAAGGAAGCCTAAGGGACTGTCACCAAAGAAATTTCCAGCAAATCAAGAGAAGAATTTCATGATTTTAGGGACGTCAAAAATGATGAATTGACAGAAGAACCTTGCTGAAAACAGTATAAAAAGAAGCAAGATGTACGTAGAAAGGCATCTACTCCTCAACATAACACTAACCCCCAATATGGGTTAACCAAACCTCCTTAGTCTTTTTTCTATATTTTATTCTTCTACATTGGCTCTCTTTTATTCTCTCTTATGTTTTTCTATTAATCTCTTGTACTCAATCTTTTTTTTCGATAAAATATTCCTTCATCGTTATGTTTTTGCAAATTGTCCAAAGGACAAAGACTCATCAACACAAGTTTAGTTTATTTACTTGTTATAATCGTTTGATTAGAAGGTTGGTAAAAATAGTGCAAATCTTTTTCTAATTTGGGAAAACTTAAAATTCTATGACACGTTGATCATCAATTTAAGTGGCAGCATTGTCTTCCTAATTAAAAAAAATAGGAAACAATCGTTTGGCACGCCCAGTAGGACGAGCACAATGATGTTATGATGTCGTTCTATAATCAAGATGAAAATGAAGATGTTGCGCCCTCTTAGGTGGAAGAGAATGATTTTTGCAACAACAAAGACAACATCACCACAAAAGGATTTTTATTCATAACATATGTATATACAGGTGGCTTACCCCACCATGCAAAACTTCAAATACAACTATGGGCTCGGGGGACAATATAGACAATATAGGCAAGAGAGGTATTACCCCCCAACCACCAAGAAAATTACTATGATGACCATTAAGACTATGGTTGTTCTGAAGTGATGGTAGGCCAAAATATCAAAGAGGAGTGCATTGAAAATTATGTAGGAGGCTGCCAATCTATGGGCTTAGGCTATGAAATAATGGTACGGAAGCATTATGAAGAAGTTAAGGGGTGAACAGAGGAAACTACTAAGAAGATTGAAGAGGGGCACCAAGAATTGAGAAGACTTGTTGGCCAACTCATTAAGTACATAGAATATGTGGTGGCATGTGTTGAGGGTGAAGTTCAAAATGCAAAACATGTACCTCATTTAGAGAAAAACCCACCTAGAGTAAGAGACAATAACTTCCCTATAAAGGTGGCAAAAAAAGAAAAAAAAAACAGTAAGCATCCCCCAGCAGGGGGCAGCCTTCAAGGGAGCAGCCTTTTTTAAAGGAGTCTAATTTTGGACCTTCACAAAAAATGAAGAGGGTTTTCTTTGAATAACCCCCAACAACGTAAGATTTTTTCCTAGTTCATTTATTAAGGTTTACCTTATTTGGGTATTGCCTTTTGTGTTTGCAGGAGTGCACAAAAATTTGGGTCCCTTAGAGAGCACAAATTCTACTTTCCTTTCACAGGTGATAACCCCATCAAAGCAAGTATCCTGCCAAAAGGCATAATAAAGGGTCAAAATTCATTATCCATTGCCATTGTATTTAACATATGGGAAAACTTACTAGCAAAGGTTGCCTTTACAAAAATCCATTTGTGCCACCATTTTTAATTTACAAGAGGAGTTGTATGAATCCCACAGAAAATACAAACTCCTCCGACAAGAAGAATAATATCACTCACCATGAAAGTTGGTCTTATTTAAGGCCATTAGAGGTACCACTTGTGATAGATCCAGGCTAGTTCATTGTCAGAGGTAAAATGGTGATATCCCCATTATCTTAAAGGTAGCAAATCAGTGGAGCAACTCAAAAATAAATGCAACAGACTTTAATCTGTTTTCATGGTTTTGCTTAAACCAAAAATACATGGGGAGGGAAATTGGTTATACCATAATTTTTTAATTCCTTAGAGGGTGCGACAAATATTGAATGAAAGCCCCAAGGAAAGCAAGATTGGAGCAAATTATGGAGGAGACAAAATCACATCCAAATAAAACCCACATAAGGAAACAAATATGTAGGAAAAGGAAGTGCCAAGGGAGTTTGACCTCCAAGGAATGAATATGCAGTAATGGAAAGTCAAAATGTTGCAGTAAGGAAAAGTCCAAAAAGGTGGCCACATATGGAAGGAAACAATCTGCAGTACAAGGGAGCCAGGGGATGGGGCTATCACTAAGGAAATTTCCAACAAATCTAGAGAAGAATTCCATAATTTTAGGGATGCCAAAAGTGATGAATTGACAGAAGATCCTTGCTGAAAACAATAAAAAAAAATAAGCAAGATGAACATGGAAAGATATCTCCTTCTCAACACAGCACTACCCCTCTTTAGAAGTTAACCAAACCTCTTTATTCTTTTTTCTATATGTTGTTTTTCCCCATTAGCTCTCTTTTGTCATCGTCATTGTGTTTTTGCAAATTGTCTAAAGAAGCAAAGTCTTACCAACACAAGTTTAGTCCTTTTACTTGCTACAATCGTTTGATTAGAAGGTAGGTAAAAGCGTTGCAAATCTCTTTCTAGTTTGGAAAAATTTAAAATTCCATGGCACTCTGCATATCAATCCACTACAAGAAAAGAATGTTGTTGAGACGAATTTTTTTAAACGAAACCATGTCGACGCAACGTTGTGACAGAATTCGTCACAAAGCAGCAAGCAAAAATTCTAACCCAATGTTTGACTTTTCTGCGACGAGTTTTGTCACAAAAACTTTGCGACAAAATGTTTGCATAGCAAAAATGGGCGGGAATTTTCCTGCCAAAACGTTGCAACGAAATATGTCCGTTGCAAAAATTGGATATACATATGTATTTTGAATGGTTTTGTGACGCATGAATTCATGGCTAGAGTGGAGCAATTTATTGAGTTTTGTCAATCAATGTTGTATTTCGACAGCGACAATTCGCAAATACGTTGTCTGTGTAGGAGGTGTGGCAAAACAAAGTTGGTAAAACTTGACGTCATTAGAACGCACTTGTATAGTTATGGTTTTGTTCCTAATTATTTATTAAGGGGATACAGACATTATGTATCGAACGACTTTGCAAGAGTCTAGACAAAACGAAGGTAATAACAATAATGATGCTCCAATTCAAAATGAATGTCATGAGAACATGCAATACAATCAACCAGATTATGGGCAGATGCACCAGATGGTATTCGTTGTGGCTAGCCCTTCAGTTTTTCCCAATGTGGAGGATGCGCCGAATTACTTGGAGGAGGATCCCAATCCAGAGGCACAAAGGATGTTTGATATGTTGGCCTCTGCAAGTAGATCATTATATCCGGGATGTGAGGTTAGTCAATTGGCAGCAGCCACTGTGCTTTTAAATACAAGGCACAATTCAACATACCTGAGAGAGCATACAACTTGATTTCAGAGTGGTTTCGTTGGTGGGAACCTTCGGACACAACATTACCTGATAGCATGGACAACATGAAGAAATGGTGGAGGGGCTTGGTTTGCCAATTGAAAAGATAGATTGCTGCAAAAATAGATGCATGAGGAGCATACATAGGAGGAGGGAGTGATGCGACATCATTCTGATGCCGAGGCTTGTAAGCATTTCAATCGTTGCCATCTAGATTTTGCGGAATAGAGTAAAAATGTGCGGTTAGCCTTATGCACAGACAGATTCAACCCGTTTGGTGCATTAGGTCAATAGTATTCATGTTGGCTAGTGTTATTGATGCCCTATAATATGCCTCCCTCTATGTGTTTGAAAGATCTAGTTATGTTCTTAACAGTTATTTTACCAGGTCTACAGAGTCTGAAACAAAGGCTAGATGTATATATGCAATCCTTGATTACCGAGCTTATTAGTTTATCGTGCGATGGGGCATTGACATACGATGTCTTGAGGAAACAAAATTTCTTGATGCGAGCTACAGTTATGTGGACCATTAGTGACTTCTCAGCTTATTCGATGTTATCTGGTACGAATATATACAATTACGTCACTTTTGTTCTATACATGAATTACTTATTTATATTGTTTTTAATAAATTAAATTAAATTTGATAGGTTGGAGTACATCGGGTAAGTCATGAAGAAAGTTACAGAATCAGATGCGTAGGAGTGTAAACAAAATGCTGCTAGGCTTACTGGTTGGAGGAAAAGGAGTATATTTTGGGACCTCACATATTGAGGTGATTTACTCATCAGGCATAACCTGGATGTCATGCACATTGAGAAGAACATATTTAACAACATCTTCAACACAATTCTTAATGTTCCAGGCAAGTCCAAAGACAACTTGAAGGCACAATATGACATATGTAAGACATTTCAGTGCGAGGAACTAGAGCCTGATGCCATAGGCAAAAGTTTTGAGTTTACTCTTTTCAAATTCTTTTACTGGGTTTGAGCTTGTTGAATTGGAGTTGAGTTGGTCTATTACATGCCATTTAATTTGCAAATTATTTTTTCATAATTCTTTGATGCAACATTAATGTGGCAATTGCTGCAATATTAATTATGTTGAATCTTCTTTGAAACTTGCACTTTAGTTGTAATTACATGATGGGTCATTGATTAGAAATATATTTTCTCGTTGTCTGGTGCGTAGCATTTTCTTGTTTGGTCATTTCTTGTTGTGTCTCAATGTTCCCATTTGTCTATGTATGTCCTCTGGGGATCAAAAATTTTAGCTTTTCATTCTCAGTTGTATAACAAGCACAGTTTAGGATGTCAAAACAAATTTGTAGGTTTGCGTAAATGAACGTATTATTATGATTTGTGGTAGAGCCAGATCACGAAGCACCTACTTTAACTGTAGTGTTCCTTACCATTTGAGCATTAGGATTAGCTATGTTTTGTGGTAGAGAGACATCACAAAGCACACACTTTTATATCTTCATAGTATTCATTAGGCATGCTATGTTTTGAAAATTTCATTTAGTCTTACATTATTTTTTAATGTTACAATTTTTGTCTATTTTCAGATACATGACTCATTCGCGTGGTCCCCATCGGCGTCCTTCTATTTCGCAATCCATCGATCCACAAGTCAATCGACGAATGTGCCTGATAGTGTCTCTCATAAAGTAGGTGCTTCTCAGAGGTCTCGGTCTACATCTCAGTTCGCATCCCAATCTCCTTTTACAGAGCAGACATAACATGAGGATTCCTTCCCAGCTTCAACCTCTTCAGATGTTCCTTAAGAGGATGACATTCACCAGGATGTGTATGGGTCTATTGCACCAACTGGTTGAGATAAGATTAAACCTATTTATATTTCTATCTGGAGGTAATTCTTTTTCTATAATTGTGTTTACCTAAATTCTATCTAATAAATAAATTTAATTTTATTACATATGTAATAGATGTTTTTTTGTAGGCTTGAACCTAGTCGACATGTGTCTTTTTGGATTACTCGGACTATCCAGTTAAGCCCCTGTGGGGATGCAGTAGATTGGAAGCGTACCAGCGAGTCATCCAAAAAATTGTGGTTCAACAATTGGAAGGCAAGTCAAATATTTTCTTATACTATGGTTATTTATCTATTAAATTTTCCTAATCAAATGTCTTAACATGTTTCTTTGCATTTTTAGACCCATTTTACAATGGATCTACGTGAGGATGATATCGAAAAACTTGGAAGACAACGAGCAGGCACACGGTACAAATTGTATACTAAGCACTATTTGAACAACACAAAAGAAGCCAGATTGGTTGTCTATAGCGCACTACACATCATATCTTGCTGTTTGGAATTCTGAGGCTTTCCAAAAACGTTCAAAGATCAACCGCCAAAATAGGTTGGCGAACCTAGCTCTCCATACAGGGGGCTCAATCTCACACAAAGAGCATGCAAAACAACTGGTAATGAGTTCTAAAATTTAATTTGAAAAAAATTCAATTCTTAAATGTTAAATATTATTGTAATATTTTGTTTTTGTAGAGTTGCAAGAATAATCGAGAAGTTGGTGTGCGAGAGCTCCATACATACCTCCACACTAAAAATCACGATGGAAAGACGTTTGTACACAATCAAGCACGAGAGGTATCGGTGATTATTTTCTAACCTTAGCTGAGTTATTATTTTTATCTTGATAACTATATTTTTTAACCTTTTTTTTTGTAGGAGCATTGCGATCAACTACTTAATGTGCGTTTCCCCACCCCGACTCGTAGCATGCACCAAATGATGAGCGTTCTGTGTTTCTCGAGGCTGTTGGCGATGTTCATTCGTCTGGAAGAGTTTATGGCCTTGGATCGCAATTTGTTGTCACTTCTGTAGAGGAGATTCATCTTCCACGCGTCGTGCTTAGGGCCAACAACAATGATCTCCACCTCGAGAATACTGAGCTACGACAGCAATTAGATGAGCTTCAGGCCCGCATGCAATCGCAGGACGAGCAGATGACACAAATTCGAATTGATCATGCGGAGTAGATCGTGCAGCTGCATTCAAAGCATGCATAGGAGATGACACAAATCCGCTCAGATCAGGTGGCTCTTTAGACGCGGATGGAGATGATCATGATAAAAATGTGTTTGGGTCTGAGCATCTCCTCTACTTCGAAATCACCTGCTCCCGACCCATCAATGTGTTGGAATTCGCGGCTAAAATATGACATTCATATACATACATGGTAGCGGATATAACAAAAATTTAATGCATTGAATTCCCCCAAGGACCCATGCATATTAACATATATAATTAAGGTTGGAAGATTTACCTTTCACCAAGGCACGATCGATCGGTTGTATGAAACGTTGGTGTAGCTCTTTGCACTAAGAACCCTAATCACCTTTCAGGAATCACGTTGCCTTTCCGCGAACGTGGCTATAGGTATCCACACGAACGAACTTACCTCGGAGTGATCACGGTGTACTAGCACCCTTTAGAATCACTATTCTAAAACTCACAAAAATTATTTTCTCTTTTTGAATTGTGAAGCTCACAAATTCGGCAATGCCTTTTAATGGCTTAAGAGAATTCGGCCAAGGGATGATCTAATG
>CAODLS010499545.1:0-10857 GCA_948243855.1 Flueggea neowawraea | reverse complement strand
TATGGCAACCCAAAATCAAGTGACATCGATGATCCGAGTTAACCATTCACAGTTTGATATTTAGTCATTTTGCCTCACGATATTTATATTAAGCATAAGGCATAGTCACATGTCAACCTTATATTGCTTAATGCATTTCTTGATTCCAAGTAGATTGATATACAAATGACATTGATAAACCATTTTATCAATTCATTTGAGTATGCATACATTCCATCAATCCTACTCATTAAATGGCCTAAAGATATCACTCTTTATAAGAGGAACAAATCCATCACTCTCACTATCACTTCTCTACAAGACTCATGACATATCCAATCATAGCCTTTATTGTTACTCTGTTAAGGATAACGTTTGACTAAGTCAAAACATGTGATTCCTCATGTAGGAGTCGATAATGAGTTTCAATTAGATGACTCAAACATCACTACTGTATGAAAGTTACCTGTGACATTGATTCATGAAGTGCTTTCATAGCGAGCCAGTCCAACACTTGTTCCCTAACATGTAACTATGTTCTAAGTGATATCTCATATCCATAATCAGTAAAAAGTGATTATCCTCTTAGCAACATACTAACCTTGGTTTGTTATCATTCATATGATAACAATCGATTAATGACTTTTAGAATAGTATTTTTTTTACCTTATGGTTTTACTATCAAGTCACACATTTGATGACATAAGGAAGAATAAACTATTCATGGAAGTTTTATTGTCATAAACAATATAATATTTCATAGATATGAAATGAAATGTCTCTTTATTAAATAATAAATGTAATGACAATGTATATCAATAATTAGATTATGGCACAAAACTAACAATTTCTACGAGCATGAAACTTAACTGTAAGTTTGTTGTGTTTCCTTAAATTATGTGGAAATAATTTTTTTGGTTTCACATCTTGAAGGTCTTCATAAGGTCTTGTGGAAGTCTTCATGGTATTCAAAAGGTCTTCTGGAAGTCTTCATGGTCTTCACAAGATTTTCATGATCTAGGAAGGCATTTTGAAGGTCTTCAGAAGGTCTCCAGGAAGTCTTTATGGTCTTCATATGGTCTTCTAAAGGTCTTCATAAGTCTACACAGACGCTAACATAATTCTTCCGATGTAATCTGCAGGTAAAACCAGCTTCTGACAACATATACAAAGTATCCAACAAAAACAAGTCATTTACTATGAGTATGGAGCAAAAAACTTGACCTGCATAAAATTCCAAGCGGATGAACTTCCCTACGTACATGTTGTGGCTGTAATACACATAAAGTTGTGGGATCCCTATGAATACTGCTCAAATTACTACAAAAATGATACACTAAAAACAACATACCAAGCAGTAGACCAACCAATTTCAACACAAGACAAAAGCAAAATACCTGAAGAAGTGATGCAACAAGAAATGAAAAAGCCAGTTGGGAAATGAAAAGTTGGAAAACCAAAAAGGATAAGGTATAAGTCATGCTTAGAAAAGATCACAGAAATTCACTGTGGAAGATGTGGACAAGAAAAACACAACAGAAGATTATGTACAAATATAGCAACAAAAAACATATAATAAGCATTTCATTCATTTACAATACATGAAACATTATTACAAAAATATTCTTTGCTCAAGCAATATTACGAAAATATTTTTTTTCAAGTAATATGTACAATCTGCATAACTAGGGAGCAAAAAGGTATTTTAAAGGTCTTCATGGTCTTCAGCAGGTTTTTTGAAGATATTGAAAATCTGTTGGAAGTCTTCAAGGTCTCCAGGTAGTTTTGTTCATTCAATTACTGCACCCTAACTCAATCACTTAGACTCTTCGTCACTTGTGTATCCGTCATCATGCTTCATTTTCCCATAATGAAAAAAGGGAACTAAGTCTATTTCTGTATAGTTTCACTTCAAATTCCTTTGGAAAGCAAATGGGGAAAATAGAAATATTCCGCAAAGGATAATGCAAAGGCACCACAATCACTGAAATGATTACACAACAAAATTAAAAAAGGAAAACACAATAAACACAAACTTTAAGAAAAACTACAAATATTTTTAAAAAAATACCTCAAATTTTGTCAAGGAAGACCTCAAATCCACAAAAGCTTGAAAGGTTGCGTTACAAGTGCTTTGCCAAGCTTGCCCTTGTAACTTTTATGAGCCCAGACACATGCAATATCCATAAAATACGGAAGGAGGACAGGATAACACCTCAACTCTTCCTTGACAAATTCACCGCACCCTTCATTGTGAATAGAATCATAAACATAGATAGCCCTTTTTGGGAAAGAAAGGCGGAGCATCAGCCAGTGATTGCCACCAGAATTTACAGGCATCAACACGTCGTCCACTTTTTTCCAAGGAATGCAACATTTTAAGTGCTTGCCTTTTATGTAATATCCAATGACATCTTCAAGTCAGAAACACGTATTCCTTGAACCCTCATCAAGAATCTTATAAATAGAATACCATTTTTGCAAATAGGCATCGAAAAGATCATTCGTTGTTGTGAAATTCTTTATGCAGTGGCCATACTTCCTTCTTTTTTTTCACATGTAGTAAAGAACAACATCGATGTACTGCATTAGGAGGGAAAAAAATATAGAATATCACTACATACAAAATGACTACAAAAACTATTCAAAAGTGTAGAAAATAACTGAAAAATGCATATCGATGAGGAAAGCCACCGTCCGGGGTATACCAAATCAAAAAACATATCCTCCGACTTATTTTTTTCCACATAAAAGTCGAACGGAGTGTCAAGATTATAGATAGTTTCAGGGAAAAATCTATTATCCTGTTTCTTTGAAAATTCAGACTCAGATTTTCCCTGCAACAACAAAAACCAATTACGAAAAATAAAATAGAAAAATAACAATACAAAAGAAACAAATGAACAAATAAATACATGCTCGTGCTTCTCCACTTCAACTATTGAACCTTCCAAGAATTTATTAACATCAGACATCATAGTATAATAACGTTGAAAATACTGATCATATGTCATCCAATGGAAATCCACCCCTAAAAAGCTTCTTCCTTCCATCAGCACCAACAAACTCCCCCGCACTGCCAAAGTTGTTAATGAAAGGAGACTTCATCACATGTGACAACTTAATATTACACTTTGAACGCTTTAGCAGAAATGGAGTTACAACATTTAGAGAGAATGTCACAACCTCCATACATGAAACCACATCATCAACAACAGTAACCTTAACGTCACCAGTTAAAGTCACCTTGTCCTTCTCTGTCTCTTGTACAACCTCCATACATGAAACTGCCACATCAAGTACTGGTGCATCTACCACACCAAAAGCAGTAACCACAATGTCACCATTTGTAGTCTCCTTCTCATTCTCCTGCACAACATCCAAACATGAAATCACCACATCAACTACTGGTGCATCTACCCACCAGCAGCAGTAACCTTAACGTCACCATATAGAGTCTCCTTCTCCTTCCTCTTCCCCTTCACCTGTTCCTTCTCCACAGGTTCAACAATGACATCCTGATGCACCTCTTGACCTGGGTCATTAAAGAAATCATCAACATCAAAGCCTTCACCCAAATGCTCATCCAAATCAACTGGTTGTGGATTTTTCTTCGATGCATTTACAGCCTGAAAAGTAGACGAATGCAAAAAACAGAAAGTTGACAACAACTAATTAGTGGAACATAAAATTCTACAAGACAAATGTCGCAAAAAGGTCTATAAAAGGAAACCAATAGGTCTCAACAGATCTCCAATAGGTCTCTACCAGGTCTTCACAGGTCTACCCAGGTTTTCATAGGTCTTCACTAGGTCTTCACAGGTCTACAATTAGGTTTTCACAGGTCTTTAAAGGGATGTGCAAACCAAATAAATTAAGAATGATTACCTCAAATCCAATTTTCCTCTGCAAAAACACAAGGAAGCTCCCCCCCCCCAAACCAGTACCATCTATAGACTTGTTGTTTCCATTTTCCTCTTCCTTTTCCTTTGCCTTTTTCTCTCTTGCATACTATAATAAAAGGGTTAAAAAGAACAATCAACCTAACATTTATTATAAACAAAGCATATCATACATTAAGATACTACTCTACAACCACATACAACAACATTACATCATCTGCCCAAAGCATATGAACTATAAAACATAAATCCTCAATAGCTAAATCTAAAACTTCAAATTTGTCGTAATACGTTTCCCGTAGTCTTTGCAGCTCACCAACAACAAAAGACTTGAACTGACCGAATTTAGTTGATAGCTCTGTCAATCTCTCTGACAAATTATCAACTTTCTTTGATATACTAGTATCAAAAACTGGAAATTCTTTGCTTGTCATACCAGATTCAAAAACTGGTGGTGTAGGTCTGGATGTTGGTGTATCTATGTTGCCCTTCGATTTGCCCTTATAATGTTGTTGTAGTTGCCTCGAATTTAGTTCATCAATTTCACCATCATTATGAATTAGATTTTGAAGCGTCACCTGCACAGACACACATAATAAACAGACTTATTTTTTTATTTAAAAAAACATTTCAAAAGAAAATACTAAAACAAACTAAATATTAAATGACAAACCTTTGCGAAATCAAATATCGCCTTATTCAATTCAGCCAATGTAGGTTGAGAGTTGGCCTGCCAATTGAGAATTTTTAGATTTCTTGTCCCCAACTTATGAGCAAGAACACCATCTACTCTCAAGCAAACCTCATAAACCCATCATTGGAAAACAACCAGGAGCCCATCAAACCGATAATGAAATGTGGTGTGTTTGTCGCTTTGTGCACCCCATTGTATCAGCTTACCCTTCAACAACTGTAACATTGACTTAAAACTTACAATACCATATGGATACCCTTCAAACAAACCAAAATCAACCATTGCAAAATCATCTTTACTCAAAGCCCTATTCCCTCTCCTTGTATTTACAAACCGATGAATAATAAAAAGAACACCAAGTTTCACGTCATCCTCATCGCTCTCCCACCTCTTAGCTTTGATTGTATTAAACAATGACACTTTACTGACATATTTAACACTAGAAAAATACTTTGTCATCAGGTCACCCCCCATTGAAACAAAGAACTTGTATCAACATCACCTACACACTTCAAACCAGACACCAAACCAAATTCTTCAATCCCAAATCTCAAAGTCTTATTCCCAACTTTAAAGCAAACAATGTCATCATCACTGCATTCCACCACCCTCAATAAAAATGAATGGAACAGCTATCCCTGACCCACTATCTCCTCCATGTCCAGCAAAAAAACTAAAACACATACACGTGAACATCTCCAACTGAGTAGAACTTAAACAGCTCTTCAAAAACTCAACAACATTATACATAAAGTTGAATGTGACCTTCGCAGGAAAGTTATACGAGGGAGGCACAACAAACTTCATTCCTTGAGACAACAATTTGAGAAAAAAAAAGAAATAAATAAGTGGCAAAACTTTATAAGTGAATTTAAATCATCTGAAAACACCTAAAGACCTATGGAAACCTACTTTAAAAAAACACGGAATCTAACAAAAAATCACGCCCTTTTTTCATAATGAAGGCAAAAATTCATAACTGAAGACCTTTGAAGATCTATGAAGGCCTACTCAAAAACAAAAAATCGCGCCATTTTTCATAACGAATTCAAGAATAAAAAACTGAAGACCTTTCAACACCTATGATAATGAGCTGTAAACAACCTCAAACATCAAACAACGAGAAAACACCACAAAAAAAAGCATGAACAAAACAACAAGAAATTATGAAAATAAACACATAAACCAACATTAAAAAACCAAAAACACCAACCTTATTATAGGACTCTTTAATCCAAACCTTAAATTTCCTTTGCGATTCACCCGAAGTAGAAACATAATGGCTCTTGCTCTTAAAACAACAAAAAAAAAACAAACAAACAAGAAATCATAAAAACAAACACATCAACCAACAATTTTTTTTAAAAAAAAAACAAAAACACTAACCTTATCAGATGAGTCTTTAATCCTAACATTAACTTTCTTTTGCGCTTTAACCTCAGTATGAATAAACTGGCTTTTGCTCTTAACACAACAAAAAAACTGATTTGATCAACATAAGAAAATAAAAAACAAAAAAAAAACAGAAAGAAAAATAAAAAAAAAACATAATAATAAGCTTGAAAATTTAAATAAAATACCTTTTTAGACAATCCAATAGTCGAAAACTTAACCTTCTTTCTAGGTTGAGAAGACGGAGACAACGAAGGAACAAAGGCTCTCTTATCTTTACAAGAGCTCATATATACACACGAGACATCCCTCTCCATTATGCAACTGATATAAAACAAAAAAACAAAAATCACGCCAGTCGAACAACAAAAAAAAACCAATTAAACGTGAAGCATAACCTTCAGATTTTGAGTTCAAAAACCAAACAAAAAATTAATATCAACGTACCTTAAAAGAACAAACAATACCTCTGTTAGCAATGAAGAAGAAAATGCGGTGGATTGACTGGGGAAAACACGAAAACAAAAAGGATGTAAACCTTAAGTTGAAATCGAGAGAAACGAGAGAGAAAAGAACGAAACGGAGAGAAACCAAAGAGAAAATAACAAAGCATCTCGGGGAAGCCAAAAGAAGTCAGAAGTGGTTTAACTTCCTTATTAATACATGTGTCATTTTTTCAAAATTGAAATTCAGAAAATAACATTCTACTAAATTAAAATTACAAAAGTGTGACTCCACTAACTTGTAAAAATTGGGTGTTTTTTTTTATCAAAATTTTAATTTTAATTGAGACACCTATCATAATTAACTGAATACTATTCTCCGAAATGAACTCTCACCCAAAATCCTAAGTTGGTCCAGGAACTCGAATAAAAACCCAGCCTCTGGTCCGAACGATGCGGGTAAGATATATTAGTTAGAACTAAAGTGGAGAGTATAAAGCCAGGAAATATTTCATTCTAAGGTGAATTTTCATTATTTAAAAATCAAATAAACTTACATGCAAAAGCACCCGCAAAATAGAAAGAACCAATCGTCTTGATTAACATCATCGATTATCAACTACAGTTGAATTTCACCTGTTTAGTTTTTTTTATGTCTTTTCAGAAAATTAGAAAATAGAGATAGAAAAATAAAAAAAATATTCAAAAAATAATAATCTCTATGCAAAACAAGATTTTCCATTTAATCTCTATAAAAAACACACCACCTCCTCTTCTCTCTTATTTTATATAGAAAATTTTATTTTTAGTTTTCAAAAATTAACATATTTTCTAAATGTTTTCAATATTCGAAAAATAGAAACAAACTAAAAATATTAAAAAAAATATTTTCCCAACTAAACATACAAAAGAGACTTTTCTACATGTGGTTCTTATGAGCAAAACTATATTTGTGTGGTCGGAATAATAAAAAAAGAAAGAAAAAGTAAAATAGGCTTAATAAACGATCCGAGTTTGTACAAGATCTTAGGCTCGAAATAATAAACGTGTCACAGCCGATATCGGACCATGACTGTCATACGAGATGAACCGAACCAAATGTCCGACCTTCTCATACAAGCCTCGAACATTCAGAACATCTACCCAATTCTTACACCAAACCATTATTAAGCAAAGTAAGTAAAAAATTTCCCTTATAAAAATAATTTCAAAGATAATATTACTAAGTAATAAAGCATAAATATAAGTCAAAATATAAAGAAGATATTTATAAGTAAATCTAATTAACCAAAACATTCTTATACATTATAACCCACAAGAAATTCGGTGTGGATCATTTACTTAATCGACATACTACAGCCCGAGCAAAATGACACTCACTGTTGAACTGGATGTCTCACCGAGAACCAAAATTATGATGACACAAATGCTGAATAACCTGAAATGTTTAGTCACGGGAAAGGGGGTGAGTAAACTCAATGAGAGACATCACTTTAGAGCGCCTCTAGGACATCACATAAACCGTTTTGAAAACAATTCGAAAATATTGCATACTTATATACACATATATAATATAATATTATATAGACATATATAATATAATATAATATAATATACATGCTATATCTATAATAAAAATTTTACAAATATTTTCAAAACAGTTCGCATACAAAGAAGATGGTATACAATCAGACAATATATATAATATCAAATATATAATATAACAGAGTCAGGTAAGGGACCAGAACATACAGAATGAGTGTTGTGGACTAAGGCCACCAAACAGAAAATTATGTGTGTTTGGCCGGACACACGGTCATCGTTTTATCCTGATAACTAGGGCCTTGACAGAGTAGTGGTATACTAAAGACTATGAACCTCGTAGCTAAGTATCTCGTATAAAATAAATAAATAAATAGTAGACAAGCATGCAGATCAGAAGATTAGTTATAGAAAATAAATATATAATAATAATTTTCAAAATAAAGTTTCTTATTCGAGATATTTCACATAAGTCAAATTTTAAGTTACCAAACCTTTAATTATTCCATTTTACATACCAGAGTCCATAAATATCAAAAACATATTTATTTGGAAGACACTGTCTATGTATTTAGAATGACATCCAACTCGCATGGACGATGAGCCAAATAATCAAAATCACAGACCAATTGTAGATGGTTGGTCACATCGGATATCAAACAGAGCTGAAAACAGAAATTTAATGCAATGGGACCAGACGTGATAAATGTGACAATACTGAATATATGATATGCAGATGCAAACCCAAACAACATCGACAAAAAAACCTATTTTATCAAAGATTTAACACTCTCGTCTCGAAATCGTAAATTTGGTAAAATTATAGTTTAATCCCTCAATTTTCTGCATAAAATAGTTTAATCCCCAAATTACAGTTTAGTCCCTAAAGTTATGGAAAATTACAAATCACTTCCTAAACTTTTCATAAATTACAAATCAGTTTCCAAACTTTTTAGAATTATATTTTAGACCTCAAACTTTTAAAATATTACAACTTAGTTCTTACGATAGAAAATTATTCAAAAACACCCAAAATTCGTCCAAACCGACACCCATAATTCCAAATTACTTAAATCATCATTTAATCATATTTATTCATGATAGTCATTCATCAATTTCTCCAAATAAACACATTAACACCAAGAATCCATAATTGTTCTTCTAAACCCTAATCCAGTTAATTCAAATCTAACTAAATCTTCTTCTTCCAACACAAACCCATCCAAATCTATATTTATTCCATCAACATCAATCAAATCCCCACTCAAATTCATCATCAATCCAACCAATATTTCATTAAAAATTTTGGACATAAATAAAGCTAACACAAAACACCTCAACCAAGCAAAACCCATGCCATTCTTACACCCATTCTAGCATTATCCATCAAAACCCATCTCAAACCCATAAAAATCATGCAACAAATCCAAACCCTCGCCTCAAACACGTTGTCCAAAAACAATCCAACAAATCCACATCATTGTTCATGAAAATAAAGAAAGAAAATAGAAGGAATGAGAGATCTTACCTCAAATTTATGCAAGAAACAAATGGATGGCAAGAAGAGAGGATGAGAGACCGATTTGAGAGAGTTTGGGTGAGTATGGCTATGTTTACGAGTGAAATGGATGAACACAAGTCAGGTTTGGGGATTTAAAAGAGAATAAAATCAAAACGCACCATTTTTTGGAGTTTTTAGAGGAGAGACGCTCATTTCACCCCTGTATCTTGAACAAATCCATGTTTCAGCTAGGTGACGAGCATTTCAGGGGCTGATTCTCACAAATTGATTTCTTCCATCTAATCCAATCGAATACCATCATCAAACATTTATTTATCAACTCAATATCCAAGATCAAAGAACTTAAAATCACTCTAAAGCATTCATCATCTAACGTCCGAATCGAGACTCCAAGGATCCGAACAAATAAACTTTAACTGTCAATAAATTAAAAACCAAATCGAAATTGAGCGAGGTGTTACAAAACGAGTCGAGTTTGAACACCCAAAAGCTTAGCTCGAAAAGCTCGTAAACAAGCTCGTTTTATGTTCATGAACATGCTCGTGAACAAGATCGTTTATGTATGCATGCATGCACGTACATACGTATGTATGTATGTATGTATGTATGTATGTATGTATGTATGTATGTATGTATGTATGTAGCTTCAATGCAGAATGGGAATAAAGGCTTCGTAAAGGGCTCCTATACAGATTGATGAGACATCAGTAAAATCTATTAAATGCACTTAACTCCAAGTTGTAACAGAAAGTGTTACAACCGTTATTGATGAAGAATGTTACAAGAGATTAACACCTAATCACTAATCACTGCACTATAAATAGACATGGATGCCAACTTGTTGAGGTATGTTCTATTCTCTACACACACTTACACTTTGCTAAATTTACTACTGACTTGAGCATTATAGATTCACCTAGAGAGCAACTCGACCTCATTGTATTTCGCGTTTGCAAGTTTCGACGCGACATTCAGAGTTCCCAAGTATTTGAATATTCATCATTATTTTTTCTTGATTTTCGATGCAACATCATAGATATTCGCAAGGAATGCAAGGTTAGTGTAATATCTCGTCTGTTTCAGCTATATTTCCTATAACGATGGTTGTTGATGCTCTATCAGGATGAGTATGTGTGGGTTGCGGTTGTTGAATCTTTAGAGTAGTGAGTTTTGAGAGTGGATAACTCGAGTTAGTGAGAAAGATAACTCAATTTATGTGACCCCTATACAACTCAAGTTCTATGGAACTATAACTCGAGTAAGTCGAGGTCCATATAACTCGATTTAATCCTTGTATAACTCAAGTTATCTGTACAGAAGCCCAACGATACATTTCGGTGTTCTTCGTCGTTAAGAAGCCCAACCTACCCAAATCCGATCATT
>CAODLS010499453.1:0-25086 GCA_948243855.1 Flueggea neowawraea | reverse complement strand
AGGAGATGTGAAGACATGCAAGATTCCTATAGAAAACAATGTAGTAGATCCGCTAACCAAACAGTTAGCTAGGCCAAAGCATGAATGTCATGTTAGATCCTTCGGGCTTAGGATTATGGATGATTGAGACTAGTGCTAGTGGGAGATTGTTAGTGTAAGCCTTAGCCCCAATGCATTGTATCCAGATTATATTATATATATATATATATATATATATATATATATATATATATGAGGCATTGTTTTATCTCATTATTATTCCTATTCATGTTTAATTTGACAAAACATCTATGAATAGTGATTCTTCTTAAGTTATCAAATATGTAATTTGGATAGTAAAGCCTTGAAGCATAAAAGAATATTATTCTAAATATCCCTAGTCGATTATTGTTATAGGAATGACAATGAACTAAGACTAGTATGTACTCTGTGAGGTGATCATGTTTTACTGGTCATAGGATATGAGATATCAATTAGAGAATATAGAACATGTTAGAGAACAATGTTTTGGATCGATCCGCTTATGATAATACTACATGGTTGAAAGGTCATAAGTATTTCTCATACAACGCTTATACTAGAATGCCTCGACCTGAAATCAATGTGGATTCTTAGGTGATTTCTTGTATACTTTAACATACGCCTAATGTTATTTGTAATGAGTAACAAGTATGGGTATAATTGGGTATGTCATGAGTCATACTAAGAAACATGAGTGAAGTGAAGGGATGGCCACTCTCAAAGAGAGAGAAGATATCACCGACCACTTGATTAGTGAAATTGAGTAGTATTTGGCCATACACAAACAAAGTGATAAGTGTTATCACTTGTTTGACTTAGTCAGGACCACTTATAGATCAAGTAAATGGTTTAGCATAAATAAGGGTGACCCATTCCATGTCTTATGCTAATTCTGATGTCGAGAGGCAAAGGGTTGTATAAGGTTGTAATTAGGTTATGTTGATTCGTAATTGACATTCATTTCAATTTGGGTAATCATAATGTCTTGCTATAGACTAATTATGATTTATGAGTTTTAAATTAATTTTAGCCTCGTTGCCAACATTGAATGAACCTACAGGATCACACACAATAAAGATCTAGATTAGTTACAAAGATTCTCTCTTTGTAGTAATTGAATTATTAAGATGATTAATCGATAATAATTCAGGGTTTCATGATTTATGTGTTAAATAAAGATTTAATACATAGTACATTAATGTAATGGGCTTTTAATATAAATCACTAGTTATTAGGGTTATGGGTATTTAATTATGTGTGACATAATTCGACCTATATGAGTGGTTTATTAAATGATAATGTATCATATAATTAAAAGCCCAATAATATTAATCAAACCCATTAGAATTTAGACACAACCTAACCTAATTAGGAGTGAGAAAATTCGGCGCACTCATCCTAATTAGGAGGAAGAAATTCGGCACACACAACCTCTCCTATTTTTTAGGAGTCACTTTCCTTGTTTGACAAGGATGAATTTGTTACATGCACTAACTAATTAGGAGTTCATGACTAATTAGGAGTTTTATTCTTGTTTGACAAGGAGAATAAAAGCTTAATTTGTATGTGAAAAAATTAATTAGGAAGTGAATATTCTTGTGGAACAAGAAAAGCAAACCTAGTAAGACTAGGAAAGCAAATTCGGCACCCTATTTCTTGAATAGGATGAGGGCCGAATTTTGCAAGGTCAATGAGGGAATTTTGGATTCTTTTATGCACCTATTTAGGTCTCCTCATATGCTTATAAATAGGGTGCACTCCTTGCTATTCTTTCATGGATTGGCCGAATTGGTGAGTACCACAAACAAAAGAGAGAAAATTATTTGTGAGTTTTAGAATAGAGATTCTAAAAGAAGTGCTAGCACTCATTATCCATAACCAACGATCTTGTGTGTGTGTGAGAGCAGATGGGAGTCGTCTTTTAGCAATCCCTATTGTCAATAGCATTCGGCTCAACACAAATCAAAGAAAGCAATTCGGCAATTCCAGCTTTGTTTTGGAGAAAACAATTCGGCAAAGTAAAATAGGTAGACAAGTTCGACCTTGTTCTATTAATTATGATTACATACAATATTCATGGATGTTTCTTGTATGATATTATTGTTTTTCACTGCGCACATTAGTTGTTTATTCGCATAAGAAACCCAACAAGGTTAATTGAATTTTTAGCAAGTTAAAAACTTTGTTGAAATTCTTTTGCAAACTAAAACAAATAACAAAATTCTTCTAAACTAAAATCAAAGTTAAAGAAGCAACTTAAAACCAAAGATCCAATCCACACACAACAATATAAATCCAATATAAATGCAAATCAAATAAGACAGAGTAAGAGAAGAGAGCACAAATCTAATTTATAGTGGTTCGGTCCTCCTTGGCCTACGTTCACTCCTCTAGATCTTCTAGAGAATTCCAATCCACTAACTTCCTCACTTCTGGGTGGAAGGAAACTGTTTACAACACTTGTTTTTGCGGGATCAATAAGCAAACCGTTACACCTTGTTTTTGCGGGATCAACAACAAAACTATTAGTCTAAGTTTTGCAGGCTCAACTAAAAAACTGTTACCACTTGTTTTCAGGACAAAACAAGCAAACCAAACCTCTAGTTTTTGTAGGGAACAAACTAGAAAACCTACACCTATAGTTTTCTAAGGCTCACTAGCAACCACTCTTGTTTTTCTAATGCTTGCTTGTTGAACAGTAAACAAGAAAACCTATCTACCCCAAGGCAACCACTTTTTGCAGGATCATGAACCGTAAATAAGGAAACTTATCTACCCCAAGCAAACAACCTTGCTTGTTACAACCCCAAACACAAAGGTATAATAGATTAAAGCTCATACCAACCCAACAATAAGATTGCAAGTAAATAGCTCAAATGGGTTAAAAAGGTAGAGAAGAGAGATAAAGTGAATATCAATTCTTAGCAAGGGTATCTCTTACTTCTCTTTTGTCCTGGAACGTCTATTTATAGCCACTTTTAAAAATATAGTCGTTGGAGCCTCTAAGTAGTCGTTGTGAGAGAATGGGAAATTCTATTTTAATTGATGTCACTATCATTAACGTGCATTGTTCCATGTTAACGCACGTTCTTCATGTATGGACCAGATATCAACGTGTGTTGTTGAAGTTATATCGCATCTATTTTAATGACTACTTTCATTAGCATGCATTGATCAACACTTCAACGTTCCTTGTTGAATGATCAGTGTGCCTTGTTCCTCTTTCCAGAATATGCACTTTCACCCAGATGTTCATCAACGTGCGTACCTCCTTTTTCTACCTGCGTTGACGAGTCTAATCAAGATTGCATCTTTGAAATCCACGTCAGTGTGTCAGAGAATATTCATATTTGAATCTTGTGGAGTGTCTCATATTTGTCTTCATCTAAAGTTCCATCTACGTGCTTAGTTCATCTCTAATGTGCATTGATAAGTTCTTCAAAGGTTGCACCTTTAATCAACAACGGGTGTTCTTGATACATCAACGTTCCTTCAACTTGGTATTTCAAACAAGTTCTGAACACTCTTTCGACAATATGCATTCTTCATCATTAACGCATCTTAATGTTGTCCATAAAAGTTCCAAAACATCAGAGTATTCGCTAAGGTACGTTGTTGCTTCATTAGAGTGTGTTGTTGACGTATAAGGCCCGTTACTAGTCCATTATCATGTGTTGTTGCCATTTTGACATTCCTTAACGCGATTTAATGATGATTAAGGTGCCTTATTGATGAATATCAACAAGTCTGCAACTTTGCACCTTTTTATGGATGTTTTGCATTTATTATCATCAAAACCGAACTCAACAAAAATTATTAATAAAATTAAACTTAAAAGTACTCATGCTATGCATGTACTATTTTCAATATGTTAATGCATTTAAATGTTGTCACTTAATAGAGTATGGCTCTATTATTCATTTCACTATTTTTATACTGGTATTTACTAATGCAATACACGATAATTATAAATTTTTTAATAAAATTGGACTAAAATTTGCCAATGGACTATGATGATTTATAGTTATATACTTTTGTACTTTTAATGGTCAAGTTTTATTTAGATTATCTAAATTCAATCTAATGGCTCAAATTGTGTTATTTGTCATTAATATTATAATGTGTTGGCACAATCTAAACCATTAGATTAAATTTAGATAATCCAAAAAGATATAAATCATTCAAAGCACCTAAACCTCATAATCATGAAAGCATCGTAGCCAAAACCAACGTCGTACATGGGGGTTTTAAGTGGACGTTTGGATGGAATGTTGCATATTTCGAGAAAGAGATATGGTGAAATGATGAAATTGGAATTGGAGTCTTCTCATTGTTATCTGTCATTTAATGTTGCCTTGGTACAGGACAACAACCCCTTTGTGTGTGTGGTATATCAAGTAAGATACAGGACCTGGTAGTTAAAAGGTGACTGACAATGGTGGCACAAACCAATACATATATTTCCACTCTTATGCTTTGTTTGTTTTGATGGAAATGGGTAGAAGCGAGAAGAAATGAAATCGAAATTTTTTTCTATTTCATTGTTTAGATAACAATAAAATGATAGAAAACAAGAGAAATTAATAAAATATTCCGACAATGATTGTAATTGTTGTACACAATTTATTTATTATATTTGCCTCTTAATGTCCTTTGTAATAACTTGATCGATTTTAATTGGACCTTCGAGTACATTTGTGATTATTTGAGGAAAATGTATGTTTACTCAAGTAAATGAAATGTTACTCGAGTAGTATGAAGCTTGATAACTCAATTAAAGGAGAAAATTTCTCGAGGAAGCGTGGATTTCTTTATTCTTTTGGAAGCAAAGCTCACTCGAGTAATAATTTGTGTCACTCGAGTGCAATGAAGCTTGGTTTACTCGAGTAAACAAGGAGTTACTCAAGTAAGCAAAGTTTTGTTTTTGCACTGAGGCATGCCTTACTTGAGTAAGCACGTTGCTTACTCAAGTAAGCACTGTTTCTAGGTGAAACGGTGGCTGTCGATTAATGAGCTTACGAATACCCCTCTAGTTCATTTTTATCCTTCACTTTACGCCTAAAACACGCCTTAGAAACATAGAAACGTTCCTCTTTTGTTCTTCTTGCTTCTTCATCAATTTCTTCAAGAATTCAAGGTAAGATTACTTCTTTAACTTGGTTTTTGCTTCTAGTTCATGTAGGAACCTCTTGAAACTTGATTTTGATATTGTAAATCAGTTGTTTATGGACATTAGATGAATTTGAGATTCTGATTTTTGGACAAAATGATTAGAGTTAGGTTGTTCATAATGAGATAAGGTTGGATTAACATAGAAGTGATTGAGAGTAAGTAAGAACTTGAATAAGAAATGGATTTTTGATTTATTAAGGATGTTGTAACGAAATTGATAATTTCTTGTTAATCATATGTATAATTGACGATAACAGATTATTAATCTATGTAATTAAGTTTGATTAGAGGTGAATTACATGAGTAAAATGGGATTTTTGGAGTTGGACGAATTTTGGGGTTAAATTGATAAAATTTCTGTCAAAAGGACTACAATGTGAATTTTTGTTTCTTTGAGGTCAAATATGTTAATATAAAATACTTGGAGGACTAATTGTTAATTTATAAAAAGTTTAGGATTGATCCAAAACTTGGTCTAAAGTGTAATTTGTTATAATTTGAGGGATTAAACTGATATTTTACAAGATTCTTGATTTTTAGCGAGAGAGTTAGATATTTGATTGGAATAAAATTTTTGACGTCATTGGAGGTTTAGGACTTGCATGCACTCTGATAGTGCCATAGCTATCGTATTTGTCTCTAATATGATCTGTTTGTTTTCAACTCTGTGTATTTGTCGGGGCGATCAACCATTCACTAGTGGTGCATGACTAGATATTCTGCTCTGACATCCAGGTGAGTTAAATGTCATTCTAGACACATAGGTTGTGTCTTTCAAAATTATATAATTTTGATGTGTTCAAACTTGCCATGTAATACATACTAATAATTGGATCAGTAATCCTAAAATCTAACTTATGTGAGATTTTTGTAACAAATAAATCTATTCTGAATTGTATGATTTTTTTTGTAATAATTAGTTTGATTTGTAAATAAATAAATTTTTGGTCATTGATTATCTAGTTGGTATGTTTGTTGTGTGTGTGTATATATATATATATATATATATTTCTGAAATTATTCGCTTGCTTTGTATGTTTGTCTGGTTAGGATATGATTATTATTATTTGTTTGTTTTGTATGCTTTTTGGCTAAGAAAACCTCAGTATAATATAATTTGACATTGTAGGTATTTTAGTATATAATACTTTATTATGCATGCCCACTCTACTCTACCCTGCTTGCCTATTTGTTATATGAACTCTGATATAATCTATGTTATTATTCATCCGTTTGTTATGCTTGTCTGTATAAATAGAATATAATATATATTTATTTGATAATCCTGATCAGCATTCATTAATTTTGTGTTGTGCATACCTGTCTGCCATTTATATATTTATATATATGTTATCTTATTATTTCTGTTTTGGTTGAGTTGCATGTTGTATTCTTAGTAATATTAATGCTTTTATGCTTTCACTTTGCTTCAATAGCATATGCAGGTAACCAATTGTGTTAGAGTATGATTATATAGTATTTATGTATTGTTTATCCTTCTACATATGTGTCTGAAATAATAGTTTAACCTTGGTTTATATAAATATGAATGGAGGAAATATCTCTAAAATAAATAATAGCTTAACCTTCTCAATGGCCAAAGTTCTTGATTGGGCATCCAATGTGATGAGAAGGTTGTGCACATTATTCTTCCCATCCATACAAGATCATGATAACTTCATAGTTTTGCATATGCTCATAGAATCTTTTTTTCTCGAGAAGGTAGCAATAGGAGCATCTTGAACTTCAAAGGAAAAGGCATCTCCATGATCACCTTGGCGACCAAGATCTTCGTGTGCCTTTTTGTTCTTTTTCTGTTGAAGAACTTCTTTGACTATCTTTTTTTATCAACAAGCTCATTCATGCTAAATGTGGATTCTTCGACTATCTCCACTAAAGCCTTGGAGTTCGTGCTTTCCACTAGCCCATATCCCTTCAACTGCCAAAAGAACTCTGCCCCTCTCTTGGAGGAACTAGGATTCATGGTACTTTGTAATGCAGGAAAATGGATTTTCAAATTCATTCTCTTGAGCCAATTTTTTTACAGCTCGGTTGTTCCCTACTTGTGGTACCAACCCAGAGGTTGGTAGGACATGAGCCTTGGAATGCTTACCAAATGAAATCTGTTAACTCTTTGAGTTTGTCTCTTCAAAGTTGATAAGTGGAACAATTACCACAGTTGCCTTTGTAACTCCTCGAAGTTGCTAAGCTTCGGCTCTATTTGGACCTTGGTCCATCTTCGAGCATCTTTCTCTCCAAGATTGATGCCTAAGTAAGATATAGTATTTGTCACCATCTTCTTAGAGGATGAGGAACAACGAAGTACTCTATAGTGATGGTCGAATGTTGATTTGCAGAAGAGATGCATCTCCCATAGATGGAACAAGTTGTTATGGACCAAGTCTCTTGAAAATTGTTATGCTTACCTTATTGAGGCATTATACACTATGGACTTGGGTCTTCACAATTTTGTCCTTGAAAAAGTGTCTCAGTAATTTGAGAAAGGTTCTTATAAGCAAGCTGTCTCATCAACTACAATAGCCTTCTAATGACTAAAGGGCTTCGGAACACAACTATCTGCTCAAGTTCCTACATAAGATATGCAATTTGGTCATGGATGTGACAAACAGAGAAGAAAGCACAAAAAATTTGAGATAAAAGATTGGTATTTTGCAAATAGTTTGACAAATCTATTATTTTCGAGATAGAATCAGTGTGTTGTTATTTCTGCAATTTTTTCCTTTATAAATTTTTATTTTTAAGCTGTCTTGATGAATGTGAAGGGAGTTGTTGGTGGGAGAGAGAAACTGCTAGAGTTGTTGTCGGTTCTGAAACCGCCGGTTCAGGCTTTAGAACCTCTGGTTCCGGTTTGTAAAATGTAAGAACCGGAACCAAACCGTGGTTTCTACAGTTTGGTCCGGTTTCAGTTTCGGTTAAGTTTTGGTTCTGGTTTTGATCGATTTTGACCGGTTTTGATCGATTCAACTGTCGGTTCGGTTTTGGTTCGGTTCCGATTCTGTTCCCTCTTTTTTTTTGAAATTTTGTTTTTATTTCGTTATTTTATCCCGTCAATTTTTTTTGATTTGTAAATTTTGTTATATTTAATAATTAACTATATTATCAATAATACATTGTATTCTAAATATTTTTGTTAATAATTTTTAGACAAATTAACTATTCTACTAATAATTACATTACATAATTTTAAACAAAATTAAAAAAACTCATTAAATTTTATTAGATGCTCTCACTTGTGACGAGAAAATACCGTGGTTACAATACTGAATTTAATTATATAATATAACTATACAATAATTAACAATAGATGATAAATTAAAATACAAGTAAAAAAAACTAGAAACTTAAAATGATAAATTAAATTAGAAATTTTCTTAAAATAAATTTTAAAAATATCGAAACTAGAAACTCTTTCTCTCACTCCCCCCTTATCTCCTTGGATGGAAATTGATTGAGTTTGACTCTCTTGAGTTACAATATTTTCAACTTCAAAACTTTCAAAATTTCTATTTCCACCAAAATTTTTCATTATTCCAAAATAAATATGTAAATATTAATTAAATATAATAAAATAATAAAATAACTAAATTAAAATATAGTAAAAAAGTATAAGGAATTTGAAAAATGTAATTGAAAAAAATAATTTTAAGAAATATAGAAAACATAATTGCAATAATAAAATGTATCAATAATTAATAAGAGAAATTTATAGCAAAATAAATTTTTAAGAGAGTGAGAGTGTAGAAGAGATTGAGAGAGAAGAAATTGTGTAAAATTAGTAAGAATGGGGTGGAGATATTTATAGAGTTGAAAAAAAAAAGGAAAAAAGAAAAAAAAAATAACTGTTGGAACCGCCGGTTGAACCGGCTGTTCAAATATCCGGTTCAAACCGTCGGTTGAACCGGCGGTACGACGGTTTCTAAAAGAGTAGAATCGGAACCTAAACCGTAACCATTCGGTTTTGGTCGGCCGGTTCTGGTTCAATTCTGGTTTTGATCAATCTGATTCCAGTTCGGTTAGGTTCCACGATTTCGGTTCCAATTTTACAACTCTAGAAACTGCCGCATATTGTATAGCGTGCATGGAAAAAATTCTTTCAAAATGCAAAATTTTCGGTAGAGCATAACAGAATAAAATCTTCGACATATAGGATATGAATATAAATGATATTAATCATAAGAAAACAAAATCTTTTGTTTTTTTCATTAAATTTAAGAAGAGAGGTGTGAAAAATTTGGTGGGGAAGAAATTATCAATAATGTGTGCAATTGGCAATCAAATGGAACAGCCCATTGTTTTCTTTTATGAATGAGTGAATGCATGCACCACTACACTCTCTGTTAACAATTTCTTTGCATGCATGCCACCTACAACTACATCATGTGCTTGCATTCAAGTAAATCATTAAAACTACATGTATATCTTCTTATCAACACCTCCTAAAAAGTAAACCCTATTAATACGTACAGTTAGCAGCAACCGTTATTATTGATATTCTCTTTTACCATTTTATAGATTTCAATTTCAATGCATGGTTGCATAACTCTGAAACCCTTATTAGTCCTTACATTTTGTATGTCTTACTCGATTCCAACCCAACCCACATGTTCTTAGCTCATACCAAGTCACTTGTACCAATTTTTTTAAGAGTTGCTATATATTTTGAATTGTAAATCATGTTTTTTAATGATTGCCGGACTCATCCAATCAAGATATTGTCAACTCTAAATCTGTTATTAAGTCATGTAATTTGTCTATATCTCGATACTTATTAGAAAAAAAAAAGGATATTTAAGAGGGCAATATATTTATAACTAATCATCGGTATCGATATCCAGTTGACTTGGGAAATATGAGTGGTGAAATTAAGATCAAGGGAAGAAGAAGATAGTGGTACTGCCACCATTTCCTGGGGGTCACAACTATTTTCTGTTGTTATTGTTGCCCTCTGTTGTAAGGTGTGGGGTAAGGTAGAAAGCATAATACATTCTCTATTTTTCCTCTCTCTCTCTCACACATACAAAAGAGAGAATAAAAAAATATATTAACAGATTGGTTTTTCTTGGTCTTTATTGGTTGCAAGTTGTCAATCAAAACCATAACCAAAGTTAAGGGGGTGTTTGGTGCTACTCTCAGCTTCTAGAAATAGGCTGTCTTCTCTCTCTCTCTCTCTCTCTCTCTCTCTCTGTCTCTCTGTTTCTCTCTTAAAGTAATTGTAATGTTGTTGGTGACAGATTAACCATTGAAATGGTCCCACCGCCACCCCCACTAATAGCGGAAAATGACCTTACAATTTTTTTGTCGCAAACATTGTTGTGGGGAGGCTGACTCCATGCATGCACACTACCTTAATTCAATTCAATAAATGACAAATTTAAATTTTAAATAGTTGTTGATAAATATGATATAAGCATACAAAATTATTCATAATTAAATGGAAAAATATTAATCTATGAGAGGTTATTCAACCGATAAGCCTGCAAAAGCTTGTATGATAGATCGTAAGTTCGAATTTCATAAAAAAAACACCTATAAAACAATGGAAAAAATATTAATAGTATGTTTTTGGCCTTTTTTAACTTTTCCTTTTGATAGATGATTTCATAATTTGGCAAAAATAAATTTGAGTAGATTTAAGAAAGGTATAGATATTATTTTTCTTCTAATAAATGTATGAATTTGGCCATGTAAAGATAACATACCGATCAACAAAGTCAAGTTGCCTAACAGGACACAACGTATCCGCGAAGGTACACAAAGTCAAATTGAAAATGAGGTACGTTAGAGAGCAAAGCATCTTTGATAACCATGCCATTTTTTCCTCATCATCTTCAAATTTCACGTCCTAGACCAAATATAATTCAATTCAAGAACATATTACTACTAAATTGTCATAAATGAAAATGGACGTAGCAAATTCATACTCTTAGCAATTAAGCTTTGATTTGGGTAAATAATTTCGTATAATATAATTCATTTTTTTTAAAAGAAATATTTTGTGTCTTTGCCCAAAAAGACATGGCAAAAAAGCTCTTTAGTCTCAAAACAGAAATATATAAAAACAAAACTAATCAAAAACTATTAAAGTAATATATATATATATATATATATATATATATATATTTATTTATTTATTTGTGCACGTGTGTGTGCTCGCTCGCATAAAGTATTTATTATTTTTTATTTGAATAATTAAATATTTGAAAAATTAAAATGTGAAAATGCAAAATTAGTCATGTTGAATAGACATAAAAAAGAATCAAGAATTTTGCACCTTTTAATTATTTTGGATACATAGTGACGGAGACAAATTTTTAGTAGCAGGGGAAAGTTCTAACTAAAGAAATTGTCTAGTAGTAATATCCGCACGTTAAAATAATAAAAATTTAAAAAAGGAGTAAAATATTTGGAATAAAGGTGCCATTTATGCGACTATTTGTGGTTGGTTAACCTAAATAGCGACCGTTTAGTGGTAATAAATTTCAACAAGTTTGCATCAGTATTTTTCTTCCTATAATTTGCATCCAAAGTGTATATGTACTCTTTGCTCTCTTGATTATAATTTTATCCATAAACGATAGGTGAAATATAGGTGAATGTGATAAGAAAAATAAACTTATGTAAATATCTGTGATATAATGATAAAAAAATTTCCATTTTAAATAAGTTAATTTATCTGAAAACCTATTTTTTATTTTTTAAATAGAAATTCATTATTGTTTATGGTTGTAATATAGATAGCAATAAGAAATATCTGACTCAGAATCAATTCACCTAATAAAGCAAAAAAAATTCGTAAATCGCAATTTTTCAATCTGCAAATGAACTAGTGGAAAAGTGCTACAAAGTTGTCCTTTTTACAGGATTTTTAAACGCAGCAGTGCAATGACAACTAAAATAAGCTCATAATATAAATAAAAATTCTGACAAAATCTATTTCTCTTGTTAAATTGTTAATTAAATGAGGTGTATATAAATAAGGATTCCAACAGAATCTAAATGAAGTTAAATATAGAGGATCTAATAGGAGTTTTTTGAAAACTTAAGGACTCAACAGGAGATTATTTGCAACATTAGAGAGAAGAAAGTAATTTCCCAAATATTAACCATAAAAATAGGATATAATTATATTATTTGTTGGAGCTTAGGTCAAATCAAGTAAGACCAATTCAAATTTAAAGCCTAAAAAATTGAACAAAAGTTCGAGAGTCAAAGCCACAATTAATGTGGCAAACAATACATCGAGTCTACAAAGTTGATGTTCACTACACCACGATTTAAATCTATAAATAATCATTATTTACTCTTTTTATAGGTAAGTTTTATTTCTTGCACACAATCTCATAACTCTAATTGAAGGATTGACTTGATGATCAAAGTAAAAAACACAATACAATGTCATAATTTAGCAAAATTTGGTTTAATCCGTAGCCATTGTAGGAGTGTGAATGCACGTAAGTCATTATAAATTTATTTCATTCATAGGTCCATACAACAACAAAGAATTTGTGATAAAGCATTTTCTTAATAATAGTGGTTACATTCATATCATGCAAATGCTTTAGTTCCATAATATTTTACCAAAATACGAATCATGATAACTTCAATAGTCATAAGTGCTTAATAAGTCAATTCAACAAATTTGTCCAGATATCAAAGTAACAATTTCCAAATCCAATTTTTTTTTTATAACGGAGAACCCTACTTGGACAGTCCTTTGAGCAACACACCCAGGCAGATAAATCCTTGGGGAAGCTAGCCTCATCCCAATCCAGGGGTTTTCCGCTTATTCTAGGTTTATTAAGCAATTCAGCATGCAGGCTCGTAGGTCCAAGTGGAAAGAAGCGTAATCCAAGGCGGCCCTAAGAGCATCACACCTCGAAACCCGCGCCTCATCTGCATCATGCACATGCCTTGCCACTTATTCTACCCGTGCTGGGTCCAAATCCAAAATATTGTTGCAATTGAAATCAAAAGTTGATATCCATTACACCATCATTTAAGTATATAAATATTCATTATTTAATCTTTTTATAGGTAAGTCTTATTTCTTGCACACAAATTTATACTATAACTGAAGGAGTGACATGAGGACCAAAGCAAAAAACACATTAGTGAGGAAGAGCGACTTAGGGAAGAAACTGCCAAAATAGAGTTGTCATTTCTCCAAGCGCCTTCTGATTTTCTTTGTTTTGTCTTCTCAATACCTCAAAATCAGCAAAAAGGAACAGTAGAGACGATGAATCCAAAGGTTCCAACTCTAACTTCGACTCCAGTCTTCTTGCCTCTTCTTCGAGATGACCAGCTTGATGGGAAGGTGCTCGTGCCATGGTAGATACTTGTCAACTCCAGCTATGAATTCCTTCTCAAACAACGACAAATAACGCTTTCATTCATGTTTCCCATATACGGTCACAATGTTGGGAACTATGTCCCTCGACAAGCGCGTATTGGGCTCATGGACCCTTACAGTTTTGCCACTAAAAAGACGTCTCAGTGGTTTGAAGCAGGAAGAAGCTTATAAGCGATTCTTGGCCTCGAATCCTAGACGATGTGGGAGTGTATCACTACAATAGCCCTCCATTCGAGGCTAAGAGGCTTGGAAACATAGCTTTAACTCGACAATGTTTTGCTTGAGTTATCCTCAAATGATGGCAATTGTTGTTGCTTTGATTTCACAATAATCGTAAAAATAGAAAAATAGAACACGAATAGTTTGGAACTCGAACGACACCTTGAAATTTATGAACATAAGCAAAATGGGGTTGAGTTGTTCTCCAAGATAATCTCTGACGCTCAAATTAGTAAAGAATTCAACAAAGTATAATTAAGAACTGGGTAGCAAAAAACCTCCCTTTGCAAATAATTCCAATGTCTATATATAGTGTGATAGTGAGTAAACGGTTTTCATATAACGTTTTGTAACGTTTCATCATTGATGGCGATCTTTGTAACATTTTAACTTACGTTGACTTTTTATTGTGGCCATCTAAGCTCGTAGGGGCTTGATGGCATTTAAAAATCATAAATTGAAATATATTTTTTAAATTATTTATTTTTAAATTAAAAATATTAAATAATATATATTTTTTGTAATATCTCGCTTATTTTAGCCGGAAATCTAGCAGTATTCCGGAGTGATTTCGAGTTGGGATGTTGACCCTTGAGTTTGAGGGTTGTGTTGCGTGTGTTGTGCACGTTGGAGGTCATCTATGTGCTTAGTAAAAGGTATTGTGCACGTAGTAGAGGCCTGAACCTGACAGTGAATGTGCGTTGAGTGCAACGTACACTGGAGGTTACCTACATGCACAGTACGGTGTACTATGCACGTAGACGGGGATGAGTCGGCCGAGAGCCTTGCTTGGTCTGTGTGCATGGTATGGGTTGTTGTGCACGTTGTTCATCTTTTGGGTGTGAACCGTGAGCACGCTGAGGCCTTCTACGCACACAGCAGGGGGTGGAATGCACATAGATTGTAGATCTAAATGAGGGGCTTCAGATTTGCCGTCTATGTACGTTGTGTGGGATGCTACTCACGTAGATCACGGTGCTACGTACACAGAACCCCTACTGTGCACGTAGATGTGTTTTTCTGGGCGACTGTGCGTGAAACGCAACATGTCAGTCCATGAGCCTATAAATACCCATACTTACCATTTCTTCGGTCATAACTTGTCTCAACCATCATAGCATTTTTCTCATTTTCTCCTCTGTGATTTTCGTTGTTTCTCCTTGCTTCTACAACGGATCTAGAGGTAAGAATCTTCCATTAATCTCTTCTTTTCTTTGATTTGCGTTGCATTTTGGGCATTCTAGGGTTCCGACCGAGTACTGTGGGGTGTTGCGGTTGTATGTATACTCTGATATATTTATTGTATTTGGTTTTACCAGAGTATATGGTTTGTATACGTTTGGTTTATATTTATATATTGAGTTATATATAAACTGTTTTAATCTATAAAATGTTTTTCCAATAAATGTTTTGGAAATCAAATGACGGGTAGAATTTTTGAATCTCTGGAAGGCTTGTGCGGGATGGGCCGGGCTTCCATAGACAATCCACCTCATACGCCGGTCATGGTCCCGAGAATGGGTTGTGGCAAAGGTGTTATCAGAGAATTATGTTTCATATAGTTTGGGTCTGGTTTGGAGATTAGATATCTTTGATCTAGTCAGTGTGATTTGTTTCTGTGCATTCTTTGATCTCTGGCTCAGTACTGTGGCAACCACTTGCATATTGATATTACATACACGATTTGTTGCTGTAAACATGGATCGTCCACGCAGTTGTGGCAGAGGTCGTGGGAGACCTAAACGCCAGCCTGTTGATGCTGCTGTGTATTATGTAGCCGACCAATATGAGGCGGCTAGTTTACCTGAGGTTGCAGCACCACAGCCACAACCATCGTCTGTTGGTCAGGCGAATGCGTTAGAGAGATTTACTCAGGTTTTAATGAGAGTGGATGCACTATTAGTTGGTTAGGCTACTGGAGGCCAGACTGTTTCGCCTGTTGCGGCACCGTCATTACATCCACTTCAGCCTGAGGCAGTTGCAGTACCTACACCTGTGACAGTTCCCACAACATCTCAGTCTAATGCTGAGTCTTGACTTACGAGGTTTATGAAACTTTCTCCGCCTAGATTTTCGGGTAGATTGGTGGAGGACCATCAGGACCTCACATTTATAGTGGAGCAGTGTTTTGAGGCCATAGAGCTTGCAGATGATGCTGCGAGAGTGAGGTTGGCTTCATTTTTACTGGATGGTCGAGCTGTCAGATGGTGGCAGGACCAGAGGTCACATAGAGTATTCACGTGGGAGGAGTTCAAGGATGAGCTCACTTTGTCTGTTCTTCCTCCGAGTGAGGGGGACAAAAGAGCAGACCAGTTTAGTGAATTTCATCAGGAATCGGGTATGTCCGTCAGTGAGTATGAGGATAGGTTCCGAGAGCTGAGCCGATATGCTCCTATTGAGGCTCGTGGTGAGGAAGCATTGGCTAGAAAATTTCTGAATGGGTTGCTCCTAAAGATCAGGAGGGTAGTGACAACTCAGAGATTGTCTACTATGTGGCAGATATCTAAGGCTGCGATGGGTATGGAATACCAAGATGATAGACAACCTAGAGAGCCCAAGAGGGCAAAGACTGATAGTTCATCAGGTGGTCAGCATAGCCGAGGATAGAGTGAGATGTCAGAATATAGACATAGACGTTCCTCTGGAGGTCAGGGCCAGAGGCAAGGACATGTATCCCAAGTGCTAGTGTAGCATAACCAGCGAGGCATACTGGAGGGCAGAGTTTTAGAGGATTACGTCCGCTTTGTGAAACTTGCGGGAGTAGACATACAAGGGCTTGTAGTAGGACAACATGCCTTTGTTTTCGTTCTAGACAGTCAGGGCATAAAGTGGCTGAATGTCCTATGAGGCTTGGCATAGTATCACAGACTGTACAGTCAGCGATCGAAGGTATAGGTAGTGGCGCGACAGTTTTTGGGAGCTGCAGCCAAACTGGACAAGGTGCAGGCCGTGGGCAGATCAGACATAGCAGTTTTGCTACTAAAGGGCAGGCTCGAGTGTACCATTTGACTCGTCAGGAGGCACATACCTCCAATGCTGCAGTTACTGGTATGCTTTCATTTTCGATACTTCTGCTTATGTATTATTTGATACTGGGGCATCATATTCGTTCATCACTCCACATTTTGTTAAACGATCGGGATTAGTGCTACGTCAGTTAGACAAGTTGCTAGAGGTTTTGCCACCTTTGGGCAATAAGTTAGTAACTGATTTCGGAGTTCGAGATTGCACGATCTTGTTTGACGAGCATGAGTTGACAGTTGATCTCATCTTACTAGATGTGGGTGAGTTCGATGTGATTCTTGGCATGGACTGGCTTTTGAGGTGGCATGCTACTATTGATTGCTTTGCCAAGAGAGTATGTTTTTGACCGCCTGGTCAGACAGAGTTCTGCTATCAGGGCAAGCGAGACAACGTTGTTCAGGGTTATGCGTCAGCTACTAGAGCGAAGCGAATGATTCGCCGAGGTTGTGAGGCGTATCTAGCTTTTGTATTGACTGAGTCCTCATGACTAGAGTTGGGAGTAGAGGATGTACCGATAGCTCAAGAGTTCTCAGATTTTTTTTCCTGAAGAGTTACCTGGACTTCCACCTGAACGCGAGATTAAGTTTGCAATAGAGGTAGAGCTTGGCACAGATCCGATATCGATTCCACCGTATTGGATGGCACCAGTAGAGTTAAAGGAACTGAAGAACCAATTGCGAGAACTGTTGGACAAGGAATTTGTTCGACCGAGTGTTTCGCCTTGGAGTGGTCTAGTATTATTTGTAAAAAACAAGGACGGTAGTCTTTGCATGTGTATTGACTATCTCCAATTGAATAAGGTGACAGTTAAGAACAGATATCCACTTCCGATGATAGATGATTTATTTGACCAGCTGCAGAGAGCGTATTGGTTTTCTAAGATCGATTTGAGGTCGGGATATCACCAGTTGCGAATTAGAGGGGATGACATTCCCAAGACAACTTTTCGAACTAGGTATGGACATTATGAATTCAAAGTGATATCGTTTGGTTTGACTAACGCGCCAGCGACATTCATAGATTTGATGAACAGAGTGTTCAGACCATACCTGGCTCGGTTTTTCATCGTATTTATCGATAATATATTGGTGTACTCGATGAGTAAGGAAGAGCACGAAGATCACTTGAGGTCAGTCTTGCAGACTTTACAAGAGCATCAGTTGTATGCTAAGTTCTCAAAATACGAGTTCTGGCTTGATCATGTGGCATTCTTGAGACACGTGGTGTCTAAGAAGGGGATTATGGTATATCCAAAGAAGGTAGAGGCAATACTCTATTAGGAGAGGCCTAAGACTGCTACCGAGATACAGAGTTTCCTTGGCTTGGTCGGGTATTATATGAGGTTTATCCAGGATTTTTCTAGGATCGCATCTCCTATGACTCGGTTGACGCAAAAAGGAGTTAAATTTGTTTGGTCTGATAGATGTGAAGATAGATTTCGAAAGCTAAAGAGGTGTTTGATGAGTGCTCCAATGTTAGTGTTGCCATCAGGCTATGGGGGATTCGCAGTATACTGTGATGCCTCGAGAGTAAGACTAGGTTGTGCGTTGATGCAGCATGGTAATGTGATTGCCTACGCCTCAAGACAACTTAAGAGGCATGAACAGAATTATCCGACACATGACTTAGAATTGGCAGCGGTTGTGTGTGCACTCAAGATTTAGAGGCATTACTTGTACGAAAAGACTTTTGAGATCTTCACAGATCATAAGAGTTTGAAGTACATTTTTGGTTAGAGAGATCTGAATTTGAGGCAGAGACATTGGTTGGAGTTGCTAAAGGATTATGATTGTATTATTTAATATTATCCTGGTAAGGCTAACATCATAGCCGACGCTTTGAGTAGAAAGTCGATGGGGAGTTTGGCTCACATCGCAGTTGAGAGACGACATGCAGTGTCGGAGCTGCAGAGACTGATGGAGAATGGAGTTAATTTGCAGTTTGATGACTCCAAGGCTTTGCTTGGGCATGTGGAGGCGATGCCTATATTATTGGATCAGATTCAAGAGTTTCAGAAGGAGGATTCTGAGATGCAGAATTTGATCGAAAAAGTTAGATCATCTGATGTACCGGGGATCAGTGTTGATGATTCAAGAGTCCTTTGGTTTGGACTGAGATTGTGCGTAACATCGTCTGGTGGGCTACGCGAGGAGATTATGACCGAGGGTCACAACTCCACATATTCTGTACACCCTGGGTATATCAAGATGTATAGAGATCTTCGAGAATCATATTGGTTGTCGGGGATGAAGAAAGACATAACGGAATTTGTTAGCTGGTGTTTGACCTGTCAGTAGGTTAAGTTCGAACACCAGCGTCCTTCTGGATTGATGCAGCAATTACCTCTTTCGGAGTGAAAGTGGGATCGCATCACGATGGATTTCATTGTTGGGCTGCCAAGGACACCTTCGGTTTATGACTCGATTTGGATTATTGTGGACTTATTGACAAAATCGGCACAATTTTTGCCTGTCAAGACGACATATGGAGCGGCAAGGTTGGCAAAATTGTATGTCAATCGGATTGTATGTTTACATGGTGTGCCAGTTTCCATAGTGTCTGACAGAGAACCTCAGTTTACATCCCAGTTTTTGCGTAAACTTCAGGATAAATTGTGTACTCGATTGGATTTCAGCACTGCTTTTCATCCGCAGACAGATGGGAAGTCCGAGCGTACGATTCAGACCTTAGAGGATATGTTGAGGGCGTGAGCTGTGGATTTTGTCGGGAGATGGGATTCTCACTTGCCATTGGTAGAGTTTGCTTATAACAACTTGTACCACTCGAGCATCGAGATGGCGCCTTACGAGGCACTGTATGGTAGGAAGTGCAGATCTCCCTTATGTTGGGCTGAGGCTGGAGAGAGAGAGATTCGTTGGGCCCAGATGTGATTTTAGAGACTATTGAGAAAGTCAGGCTAATCCAGCAGAGGATTCAGACTGCTCACAGTCGTCAAAAGAGTTACGCTGACCCAAAGTGTAAACATTTAGAGTTTGAGGTTGGAGACCATATATTCCTTAAAGTGTCACCGATGAAGGGTGTTATGAGATTTGGAAACAAAGGCAAGTTGAGCCCGAGATACATTGGTCCATTTGAGATTATTGGCCGAGTTGGAGCAGTGGCATATGAGTTGGCATTACCGCCTCAGTTTGCTTAAGTTCATCCAGTATTTCATGGTTCGCTTCTGCGGAAGTATGTTCCCGATTCATCTCACGTTTTGGCACCTCAGTCTGTGGAGGTCCGATCCGACTTATCTTACGATGAGGATCCTGTGAGGATTGTTGATCGGCAAGTTAAGAGGTTGCGAAACAAGGAGATTATTTCGGTGAAAGTGATATGGAGACATCATTCCGTTGAAGAGGCCACTTAGGAGGCCGAGGAGGAGATGCGGCGTAGATATCCGCACCTGTTTGATACAGCTGATCCATAGGTCAGTATGTCTATTTGTTTTCTGCATTCTTTAAATTTCATATGCATTTCTGCATATCATGTTGCATAATGGTACGTAGACTGAGTGTTGAGTATACACTGTCTACAGTACGAGGCTGAGTGCCTACATTTTGATCTGAGGATTTTGGGAATCTGGAGTGACTCTAGATTCAATTTTGTTGTTTCAAAATTCGAGAACGAATTTCTTTTGAGGGGGAAATATATAATATCCCGCTTATTCTTCATGTATGTATGTATATATATATATATACACACCTCTGATACTGTCCGACTGCATGCTATATGCCTTGGGTGCGAACGTTTTGGTGAAATAATTTTCTAAAAGCTATACATATGTAGTATTAATATTATATGGTATCCTTGTGTTGGGTTTCTTATGCGAATAAACATCTAATATGCGCAGCGGAAAAATAATATATATCACACAAGAAACAAAGCAGGATCTATGTACGTAAAATAATTGATCAAGGCTGAATATATATACCTTTTAACTTAGCCGAATTGCTTTTCTTCAAAAGGTGAAATTGCCGAATTGCTTCCTTTGATTTGTGTTGAGCAGAATGCTATTGACAAAAGGGACTGCCAAAAGACGATTTTCCTCTACTCTTACACACACACAAGATCATCGATTAGGCTAATGTGTGCTAGCACTTCTTTTAGAATCTCTATTCTAAAACTCACAAATAATTTTCTCTCTTTTGTTTTTAGCACTCACTAATTCGGCCAAGCCATGAAGGAATAGCAAGGAGTGTACCCTATTTATAGGCATAAGAGGAGGCCTAAATAAGTGCATAACAAGGTCAAAATTTCTCTCTTCTTGTCCTCTAAGAATTTGGTCTCTTCCTAATCTAGAAGAAGTGTGCTGAATTTCTAATCTAGTCACACTAAGGTTTGCCTTTCTTGTCTCACAAGAATAATCACTTTCTAATTAATTTTGTCACATATAAATTAAGGTTTTATTTTTCTTGTCACATAAGAATAAAAATCCTAATTAATCATGGACTCCTAATTAGTTAGTGCATATGTCGAATTCATCTTTGTCAAACAAGGAAAGTGACTCCTAAGAAATAGGAGAGGTGGTGTGTGCCGAATGTCTTCCTCCTAATTAGGATGAGTGTGCCAAATTTTCTCACTCCTAATTAGGTTAGGCTGTGATGAAATTCTAATGGTTTGATTAATGTAATTGGGTTTTAATTATATGATACATTATCATATAATAAACCACTCATATTGGCCTAATTATGTCTCACACATAATTAAATACCCATAACCCTAATAACTAGTGATTTATATTAAAAGTGCATTACATTAATAGACTATGTATTAAATATTATTTAGCACATAAATCATAAAACTCTGAATTATTATTGATTAATCAAATTAATCATCTTAATAATTCAATTACTACAAAGAGAGAATCTTTGTAACCAATCCAGATCTTTATTGTGTGCGATCTTATAGGTTCATTCAATGTTGGCAATGAGCCTAAAATTAATTTAAAAGTCCATAAATCATAATTGGTCTCTAGCAAGACATTATGATTACCCAAATTGAAATGAATGTCAATTACGAATCAACATATCCTAATTGCAACCTTATACAACTCTTTGCCTCTCATATCATGATTAGCATATGGCATGGAACCCTGTCACCTTTATTTATATTTATGCTAAAACATTTCCTTGATCTATTAGTGATCCTGACTAAGTTAAAAAAATGATAACACTTATCACTTTGTTTGAGTATGGCCCACACACTACTCAGTTTCACTAATCAAGTGGCCGATTATATATTCTCTCTCTTCGAGAGTGGCAATCCTTTTACTTCACCCATGTTTCTTAGGATGACTCATGACATACCCAATCATACCCATACTTGTTACTCATTACAAATAACGTTACGCGTACTTCAAAGTATACGAGAAATCACCTAAGAATCCATAGTGATTTCAGGTCGAGGGATTCTAGTATAAGCGTTGTATGAGAAATACTTATGACCTTTCAACAATGTAGTATTCTCATAAGCGGATCGATCCAAAACACTGTTCTCTAATATGTTCTATGTTCTCTGATTGATATCTCATATCATATGACTAGTAAAACATGATCATCTCGCAGAGTACATACTAGTCTTGGTTCATTGTCATTCCCATTACAATAATCTAATAGGGATATTTAGAATAATATTCTTTTATACTTCAAGGTTTTACTATCCAAATCACATATTTGATAACTTAAGCAAAATCACGATTCATAGGTGTTTTATCAAATTAAACATGCATAGGAATAATAATGAGATAAAACAATGTCTCATAATATATATATAAAATATAATCTGGATACAATGCATTGGGGCTAGGGCTTACACTAACAATCTCCCACTAGCACTAGTCTCAATCAGCCATAATCCTAAGCCCGAAGGATCTAACATGACCTTCATGCTTTGGCCTAGCTAACTATTTGGTTAGCGGATCTACTACATTGTTTTCTCCAGGAATCTTGCATATCTTCACATATCCTCTCTCGATGATCTCTCAAATGAGATCGTACCTCCTGAGTATATGTTTGGATTTCTGGTGTGATCGGGGCTCCTTAGCATGTGCAATGGCCCCGTTGTTATCACAATGGAGTTCAATGGGATCTAGGATGCTTGGGATGACTCCTAATCCAGTAATGAAATTCCTAATCCAAACAACCTCCTTTATAGCTTCTAAAGCTGTAATATACTCAGACTCTGTAGTAGAATCGACGACGGTGTCTTGCTTAAAGCTCTTCCAGCTTACAACACCTCCATTCATAAAAAACACATAACCAGATTGTAATTTTGAGTTCTCGGCATTAGTTTGGAAGGCAGCATTAGTGTAACCATTTACAATGAGCTCTTCCTCTCCGCCATACATTAAGAAGAATCATTTAGTCCTTCATAAGTACTTAAGGATCCCTTTGACAGTAGTCCAGTGTTTTTCACCTGGATCCTGTTGGAACTTGCTTGTCATGCTTAATGCATGTGAAACATCCAGCCTAGTACATAGCATAACATACATGAGAGAACCTATAGCCAAAGCATATGGAACTTTACTTATGTATTTCCTTTGTTCTCTTATAGAAGGACTATCATTCTTACTTAGAACAACTCACTGTTGTAAAGGTATATAACCTTCTTGGAGTCAACCATACTGAACCGTTTCAGTACTTTATCTATGTACTTCTTTTGAATTAGACCCAAGAGCCGTTGTGATCTATCTCTATAGATTCTCATACCCAGTATAGTTTCAGCTTCACCTAAGTCTTTCATAAAGAAACACTTCCCTAACCATTGGTTAACATTTAAAAATGTTGGGATGTTGTTTCCTATGAGTAGGATGTCATCAACATATAAAATCAGAAACACTACAATGCTCTCACTATTCTTCTTGTACACACAAGACTCATTTTCACTCTTGAGGAAACCAAACTCTTTGATTGCTTTATTAAAGCGAAGATTCCAACTTCGGGATGCTTGCTTCAATCCATAAATGGATCTTTGAAACTTGTAAACCTTATTAGGATCCTTAGGATAGACAAAGCCCTCGGGTTGTTTCATGTAAACATCCTTGAGGAGGTTTCCATTAAGGAAAGCTGTCTTGACATCCATTTTTCATATCTCATAATAATATACGGATATTGCAAGTAGAATCCTAATGGATTTGAGCAAGACTACTAGTGAAAAAGTTTCATCATAGTTAATACTATGAGTTTGTTTAAAACCTTTAGCCACTAGTCTACCTTTGAAGGTACTATCGACCTTTTATTTGAAAATCCATTTGCACTCAATGATCTTAGCACCTTCAGGTGGATCATCAAAGTTCATACTTGGTTATCATACATTGACTGCATTTCAGATTCTATGTTTCCAAGCCATTTGGCTAAATTAGGACTTTCAATCGCCTCTCGGTAGGTAGTGGGCTTGTTTTGATCCACTAGCACTATGATTTGATTGTCAGTTATGAGAAATTCATATCTCTCAGGCTTGTGACGAATTCTACCAAACCTTCTTAGGCCTTGTGTAATGGGTTCGAATTCCACAACTTCTTGTGAATCTGTTTCTATTTCCATACTATCTTGTATAGGAGTTTGTGGTTCTTGAATTTCTTCATGTTGTACTGTAGTCCCACTGTTTTTCTTGAAAATAAACTCTTTTTCAAGGAAAACAGCTTTCCGAGCAACAAACACTTTGTTCTCATTTGGGTTGTAAAAGTAATATCCTTTAGTCTCTTTAGGATACCCCACAAACAAGTATTTATCGGTCTTGGGTGCTAGCTTATCCGATGTTATTCTCTTAACATGGGACTCGCAACCCTAAATCCTTAGAAAAGACATATTGGGCTTCTTCCCAGTCCATATCTCATATGGTGTTTTCTCAACTTCTTTAGTTGGAGTTCTATTTAGCAAGAATACAACAGTTTCAAGGGTGTAACCCTAGAAGAAAATTGAAAGATCAATTTGACTCATCATAGATTGAACCATATCTAATAGAGTTTAATTTCTCCTTTCAGACACATTCCATTTAGGTGTTCCTGGAGGAGTGAGTTGTGAAACTATTCCACACTCCTTTAGATGTTGGTTAAACTCTTGACTTAAGTATTTGCCACAACGATCTGATCGAATGGCTTTTATACTTTTGCCAAATTGGTTTTGCTCTTTATTCTTGAACTCTTTGAACCTTTCAAAGGCCTCAAATTTATGTTTCATTAGATAGACATAGCCATATCTGCTGAAATCATCCGTGAATGTAATGAAGTAGCTATAACCACCTCTAGCTGATGTGCTTAGTGGTCCACACACATCGGT
>CAODLS010499398.1:0-28364 GCA_948243855.1 Flueggea neowawraea | reverse complement strand
AATGGATTTTTTTGTAGATCCACTTCCTTATCTAACTCTTCTACCACTTCTTCAAGTTCAAAAAAGGTTGTTAATAATGAAGAGTATGTCATAGAAGATTTCCAAAAATCTATCGATGATTGGCACATTCCAAAGATCCATAGAGATCATATCTACAAAACTTCCAAGTATAACCTTTTCAAAACAAATTTTTCTATCAAAACTGAAGAACGTGATATATAAATCTCCAAACCTCTTGAAACAATTTCTCTTCTTTCTAAAGAATCCATAAAAAAGCATAGAGAAAAGAACTTCAAATATATTCATATTGGCTTAGTTCAAGTTGGTTTTAAATCACTTACAAAAGAAGTCTTAAATTCTTCAATCTTAGACATTCTCAAAGACGCAAGATTTTTAGACTTAGAAGATTCTCTTCTTAATTCCATTGATTTCTATCCAAACCTCATAGTTTCTTTAAATGATCCAAATAATTTAAAAACTTTGGTTTTACAAATTAAAACTCATAATTACAAGATGCTTGAAGGATCCATACTAGTTGCTTTAATTTTTTGTGTTTATTACAAAACCATGGAGTCGTCTTTTAATACAAAACATCTTCATCAAAATAAAAAGGTGAAACATTATTGCTTCAAACTAATTTGTCCAGATCCAATACTATGATTCCACTCTTTATTAAATGAGAAAGACATCACTCTACCAGAAGATTGGTTCTTCAAGGCGTTGTCCCTTCAGAAACATTAAAACCCTCTTTGCCTAATTCCAGGATCAAAGAAATTACTCAATTCCGTGATGGTAGTGTTTGAATTTCTTTTGCTCGACATTCTATCAGCTCAAATGTATCCGACGACATTTCAACTTCTTCAACCATAGATTTAGGAAGACTCTCACAACTTCCTATTGTTATAAATGTTTCTCTTACAAAACCAAGGTTTTCAACATCAGATATTAATTCTACTAATCTCCAAACTGCGGATTACACCCCTCGTATTCCTCAGCCTTTTTATTCTACAACAAAGCAAAATCAAGGAGATGCTCAGTCCACCTCTCTTCCAACATCTCTAACTTTTTTTTTCAGTCACTGAGAATATTGCAAATGAGCTAAATTTTCTTGAAAATGAATTTCAAATTAACAAATAATTTTTCAAAAAATATTTTTATGCTGATCAGAATGAAGAAAAACGGAAATGGGTTTTCCAAAAATTTCTAAATCAAAGACAAGAAATTCAAAAATAATTTTATGATTTTGTGTCTGAGCATAAGATTCAAATTTTATTCTTTGATTGGTTTGAACTCTTTTATATAAATCAGAACAATATTACTTCTCCGTTTTCAAATATTATTAATTCTATTATAACTTGTAACAAACAAAAACATTGGGAATTGAACGATGGTCAGACTATCCAAGTTGATCATCCCCCTCTTCGTAATATTACCATCGAAGTTGGCGATAAATCTTTAGATCTACAACCATACAAAATTCCTAATGATAATGATTCCACTAATATTAGAAATATCATTTCTCAGAATAATTTTACAAATTTGCACTTGAATACCATTGTTTTACAAATTTCCCGTATGGAAAAAAAATGAGATCCCAAACCATTTCAACCAATTCTACATCTACTATTTCTTCAAAAATTTTGGAAACCAAAAAGCTTCCTATTTTTAAACCAATACATATATCCAAATCTAGCCAAGATGAACTCTGGACTAATAACAACTACTTTCTTAAGGTGATTCAAGACCAACTCCAACACCTTGAACCTTCCACCTCATATCGTCCTTTGCTCAATGAAACACCTGCGCCTTTACATAGACGCAGACATGAAACACCACTTTTTCTTTTAATAATCATGTTGCTCAAGATACCCCACAATGTTCCAACATCAATGTCCTTTCTGATATTCAAAATCATTCAAAACAATCAGAGGAATCTAACCAAGAAATTGTTAGGCCAAGTTGGACACTTTCTACTTTAAAAGCCATGATTACCTGGAATAGCGACATGGATTTTGGTCCTCCTAAACTTATCCAGTCAAAATACAAGTCATCTACTCTATACGAATGGAATATAGATGGCATGTCTGAATATCAAATCCTAAATCTTCTAAAACAAATGACCATGACAACTAATGCTTATAAAACCCAAACTAGCATATCTGATTGTGCTATTGATGAATTCCTTATCGCTGGATTTTTTTGCCAACCCAAAGGATGGTGAGATTTCCACCTTTCACCACTTGAACAAACCAATATCCTTGAAGTTGTACAAATAGATGAGTATGATGTTCCTATCCTTCATGAGGATGATACACCTATTTCTGATGTTGTTTCAACCCTCATTCTTACTATTTCACTCCATTTCGGTGGTGATCCTTCTCATATCAAAGATAAAAATACTGAACTTCTTTCTAATCTCAAATGCAAAAAACTATCCGATTTCCAATGGTACTAAACCTAATTCCTTACTCGTATCATGTTATGCGAGGATTATAATCAACCTTTCTGGAAAGAAAAATTCATCGCTAATATTCCTTCCATAATTTGCGAAAAAATCAAAACTCGTATTCGTGAACAATACGGAGATCAAATTCCTTATTCAAATTTTACATATGGGCAACTCATCAGTTTTACTCAAAAAGAAGGGTTTAAAGTATGTCGTGATTTAGAATTCCATAGAAAATTTCAAACAGAAATATCTAAAATCGGAACCCAGTTGGGAACCTTTTTTCGTATGTTTGATATGTCCAAAGATTGTTGTAAAGATTTACCAAACCACTATCCAAGCAAACCAGAACCCATAAAAAACCATAAACCACTTCAAAACCCAGATATAATAGAGATAGTTATTACCAAAATTCTAGACCCTGATATTCCAGAACCACCAAACCCAAACCAAAACCCAAAATCAATACCAAAAAATCCTTAAAAGATATCACCTGTTACAAATGTGGTCGTAAAGGTCGCACACAAAAATACCGCCATTTGCGTAGGGTGGTATCAAAGCTCTTCTTATTGATTCTTCTGAATCCAATCGAGGATGAACTGAAGCTCCTTTTGATCTTGAGGATCCCTGTTTGTTAAGGAATTTGTCAAAGCACCAGCCATTACAGGTTTGATATCTCTTTACACCTGCCGTTTGAGGTGGAATAGGTCCAAAACTTTTGGCTCTAGACTATCATTATGTACTTTTTGGTAAAGCATCATCCATCAATGAGTTTGATATCTCTTTACCACCTACCGTTTGAGGTGGAGTAGGTCCAAACTTTTGGCTTTGAACTACCATTATGTGCTTTTTGACAAAGCACCAGCCATCAACAGGCTTGATATCTCTTTACCACCTACCGTTTGAGGTGGAGTAGGTCCAAATTTAGGCATTGGACTGTCCCTTGATTTTGTCTCTGCAAGATATGAAGAGGTTAGTTTTGAAAATTGGTCCCTAATTTTTGTCTGAGTAGAAAACTCTACTTAGGGAGATTTTGGAATTCCTGAAGTTTTGCCTAAGTAGAAGATTCTACTTAGCGGGATTTTGAGTACATCATTTATATAATTTTGAATTTTGTAAAAAAAATTACATTGTTATTGACAAGGTGGGAAGATGCCATAACCGTCATCTTTATTGTCGTTGGCTACGTCCACAGCGACAGATCCTATGCTGGATGCCGAATCGGTGGGTTTATATCTGGTTTGTAATAATTGCTCCATTGCGGCCCAATATTCATCCTTAGTTTTGGATGCAACCAAAGGGCCTGGGCATGCGATTTTTTGGGCCAAGAATAGGGGAGACGATCCTTGGATGGATTCTGGCGTTGGTTTGGGTAATTCTTTCTTTTGGACGTACTTTTGAATCCAGATTTTGACTACTTGCTCATAGCTTTTCTCCATTGCTTGGAATTTGTTCCACCACTTCACCTTGAATTGTCTTGTAAGTAGTGGTATTCCTTTGTTCGAGGTAATGATGTCAACATCCCAAATGAATATCCATGGAACAAAAAATTTTGTGTAGAAGGAAAATAATGGATGAAAGTGAGATTCCATTAGCAAAAGGCAATAATTCTTTTGAAATATTTGTAGTGACTTCTTGACCTCTGCTAGGAGGATTTCTAAAATAGAGCCAAAGTTATTCCACCATAGTACGAACCAGTATGAAACATGTGTTGAATCAAATTTTTTGAAGTAGAACAACCAAGAGTGGTTGTCGTTTTGATTTTAGAGGTCAAATGTATTGTACCATGTCTGTTGATAATCCCAATAGTGGAAGGTAGCGACATGTGTTAATCGGTTTTGGAAAGAAATTGGTAATTTATGTGGAACGTTCAATCCCTGTCCCCCAGTCGGAAGGTTTCAATACTTTGTCGATTTGACATGTAGAATACGCAGGTTCGGTGTGTGTGTTTTGGATATAATGGTGTTTGAAGGTTACAAAATCAGTAGCTTCTAGAATGGAGGCATAATAAAGGCGGGTTTTGGAAGTGTCCCATGGTTTGAATGTCCACCCTGAAAAGATTTTGCGAAAGGATTGTTTGGGATTTGGATGTAAGAATTATTCCTCAATATTAGTGATGGCTTGGGTGTATTTTTGAGGATGTATTATGTATGAGAAGTATATGTTTTGAATTGAGTGCAAACGACCTAGGTGTTTGAAAAACTGGAATTTGATTTGGAAATATCTTTTTGAGAAAGGGTTTTTGCAAGCGATGAAGAACCTTTCTCATATTTTGAAAGAGTTGGAGGAGAAATTTTACCTTTCTGAATCAATTGGTTCTTTTGAAAATTTTGCAATCCCATCAAGACATCTGGGATTGGGACAATTTTTTGACCCATTACTGGACCTGGGCTTGTTGATCAATTGTTTGGACGATCTCTTCTTCAGGTTTTTTGAAAGGAGATACTTTGGGAGTCTAGGCTTTGGAACTTTGGACTTCTTCTTCCATGACCATGTCATAACAAGTTTTAATAGGTTTTGTACTGACAACGGCTTTGGAGGTTGATTGGGATTCATGGCTCTGGGCCTCATTTTTCTTCTTCTTTGGAGGCATTGGACTAAGATCTGCATTGAAGAAATTCACATGTTAAGAAGTCATGAATTGAATTTGTATCACCTTTAATATATTCAATATCAAAATCAAAACTTGAAAGAAGAACTTGCCATCTAGCAAATATTTGTTTAGATGCTATATTTTGAACTTCATTTTGTAATATTTCTTTGGTTGATTTGCAATCAATGCAGAGTAAGAATTTTTGGTTAACTAAGTCAATTTGGATTTTTTTTTTGCATTTGACAATAGACAAAATTTCTTTTTTTAATGGTAGAATAATTATGTTCTATTGTATTCCAATGTCCAGAAGTGAATTGAATTATGTGTTCATTATATTTTGTTTTTTGTTTCAAAATACCGCCATATCCTAATTCGGAGGCATCAGTTTCCACGATTTTTGGAAGGGTTTGATCGGCTAAATGAAGACTAGGTATTTCAGTAATTTGTAATTTAATGAGGCGTACAACATTAGCATGTTCGTTTGTCCATATAGTTGGCTTTTTCTGAACACGATCATGCAAAGTTTTTGCTATTCTGTTAAGATTTGGACAAAAATCTAGAACATAATTGAGACTCCCTAAAAATCTTTGGAGCTGTGTTTTGTCAAGAATTTTATCAGGAAATTTTGAAGCAAATGCCAATGATCTTTCAATTGGTGATGTGGTGCCCTAGTTTATGTAAATCTAGCTTTTGTTTGAAATAAAAGGGATTGTAGATTTTGAAACAACTAATTCATTTCATTTTACTACAGAATGAAAACACGTAAATGTTTGAAATGTTGTTCCAAAGTATGAGAAAAAATTAAGACGTCGTCTATTTAAACAATGCACAAATTGGAATAAGGATTAAAAATTTCATTTATGATCATTTGAAATTCATAAGGAGCATTTTTTAATCCAAAAGGCATCACATTCCATTCATATTGTTCGAAGGGGACAATAAAAGAAGTTTGTAACGATCTTTTAGGGATATTTAGATCTACCAAAATCCCGATTTTATATCGAATTTTGAAAAAAAAAATAATAGCAGAATGAAACTTTTGAAGTAGGTCCTTTTTATTAGGAATTAGGTATTGGATCTATTTTAATGCATTATTTAGGGGTTATAATTGATGACCAATCTGGGAGTGCCTCATTCTATTTCATTTTTTTTATTGACGTAGAAAGCGGCACACAACCATGGTGACCGTGATTTTGAAATTAATCCTTTGGATTCTAGTTCAGAGATTTCTTGCCTGTAATGTTGCTCTAATTCATCATTCATTTGGATTGGTCTAGCTTTTGTAGGAATATTATGTTCATCAAAATCATTTGCATAGGGAAGATCAACAATGTGTTGCTTTCTTGTCCATAAAGCATTTGGAAGATCCACACAAACGTCATTTTCAATTTTGCTTTGAAAATCACTAATTTTTTTCTTGAATTTCTTTTGAAAGAAGTTGTTGAGAAATTTTTTGATGAGAAACATTTTGTTTTAGGTTTTGTAAGTGATCAGTTTGCCTTTTATTAAAACATTTTTTTGGTTTTGATAAATAGAATTTGCTTGTAATATGTTCAAATTGCGAGTTCTGGGTTTTTCAAGAAAAGGAAATTGTAATTTGTTATTGTTATGTTTGAAAGAAATGTCATTGTGATCAACTTTGTATGGGGTAATTAAAGTTATGAAAGGGGTTTCAAGAATGACCATATGATTAATATCTGGAGTGATCAAATATGAAGATTTAATCAAACAACCATTGTTGAGGATATTTGCATCACATCTATTTTTGATATGGAGTTTTGAATTATTAGCAGTTGAAAGGCTTTTAAGAGTAGAAGATTGAAAATGTTTTAGAACAATTTCTTTTTTGATACAATTTAAATCGACACTTGTATCAAAGAAGGCAATAGCATCGATTTCAAAATCATTTGAGGATGAAAGTTTGATTTTGACAACATATTTACGAGAAGTAATTTCTTTTAAGAGGCATAAAAAATCTTCGGGAACTGGCCAAGAAGGTGATTCATTTCCTTTGTTTGAAGAATTATCCTCGGTATCACTATCAATTGCTTTGGATAAAAGAAGTTGAATGCTCTCAAGGTGCTTTTCTTGTTTTTCTTTAAGAATTTTGAGTTTTGTTTTGACAGATTTGATTTCTTTTTGTAAGTCTTGGATAGTGACAGTTGAAACTTTAGATCTTTCATGTTTTTTGAGAATGGTTATAAGGTTATAAGAATTGGGGTTATTAGAAGGAAGACGGTACAAGGTTTCTGAGGTGAGGAGTCTTATTGGAGGAGTTGGCAAAGTCTTTCAAGATATTCTTTTTGCTTTACATGGTTCTCTATTTGTTGAATGAAATCGAGGGTGAATTTTTATCTTTGGAGAGAACATTAAGTTGGTTTGAAGGGGATTCATCATTGAAAGAGGATGATGAATTAGCAATCAATTCATCGATTTGGAGACCTTCAGATTCAGATGGTATAGAAGATTCAGATTCAGAAGAATCAATAAGAAGAGCATCAATTTTTTGAGAAATTTCTTCATCTAAATATAATTCTTTAATATGTTTGTTAAGAGGACAATATTTTAGTGTGTGACCTTTACGACCGCATTTGTAACAGGTGATATCTTTTAAGGATTTTTTGGTATTGGTTTTGGGTTTTGGTTTAGGAATATCGAGGTCTGGAATTTTGGTAATAACTATCTCTGTTATATCTGGGTTTTGAAGTGGTGTATGGTTTTTTATAGGTTCTAGTTTGCTTGGATGGTGATTTGGTATAATCGTTACAACAATCTTTGGACATATCAAACATACGACAAAAGGTTCCAAACTAGGTTCTGATTTTAGATATTTCTGTTTGAAGTTTTATGTGGAGTTCTAAATCACGACAGGCTTTAAGCCCTTCTTTTTGAGTAAAACTGATGAGTTGTCCATATGTAAAATTTGAATAAAGAATTTGATCTTTGTATTGTTCACGAATATGAGTTTTTACTTTTTCATAAATTATGGAAGGAAGACCAACGATGAATTTTTCTTTCCAGAAAGGATGATTAGAACCTTCACATAACATGATACGAGTAAGGAATTGAGTTTTATACCATTGGAAACTGGATTATTTTTTTGCATTTGAGTTGGAAAGAAAATCAGTGTTTTTGTCTTTGATATGTGAATGATCATCGACGAAATAGAGTGAAATAGTAAGAATGAGGGTTGAAACAACATCAGAACTTGGAGTATCATCCTTAACAAGGATAGGAACATCATACTCATCTATTTGGACAGCTTCAAGGATATTGGTTGTTCAAGTGGTGAAAGGTGGAAATCCCACCATCCTTTGAGTTGGCCAGAAAATCCAGCGATAAGGAATTCAACAATAGCACGATCAGATGTGCCAGATTGGGTTTTGCAAGCATTAGCTGCCATTTCATTTGTTGTAGAAGATTTAGGATTTGATATTAAGACATGCCATCTATATTCCATTTGTATAGAGTAGCTGACTTATATTTTTATTAGATAAGTTTCGGAGGACCAAAATCCATGTCGCTATTGTGAGGAATCATGGTTTTTGAAGCAGAAGGTGTCCAACTTTTTCTAACAATTTCTTGGTCAGATTCCTCTTATGGTTTTGAATGATTTTGAATATCATAGAGGACATTGATGTTGGAATGTTGTGGGGTATCTTGGGCAACATGATTATTAAAAGAAGAAGTAGGTGTTTCATGTATGCGTCTATGTAAAGGCACAAGTGTTCCATCGAGCAAAGGACTTTCATCCTCGGGCACAAAATCTCTTCCATTCGGATGGAGTGATTCTGAATGTTCAATATCTTCTATTTCATAAAAGGTGAATTCTTTACTCACTTCTCCCAATTTTGGAAATTCCCATTCTAGGAATATGACATCTCGATATTCGTACTCAGTTATTGTACCATCTTCTTGCTCTCCCACTAGGACATATCCTTTGTAGGTTTTAGAATCTCTTATAAAAATTTCTTTTCTACCCCTTGGGCCAAGCTTTCCATGCTTGCTAGAGGTACTATGGGCATCGGTTGCACAATCCCACAGCCTTAAGTAGGATAGGTCAGGCTTGCAACTTGTTGAAATCTCATAAGGTATGGTGGCAACGGATTTGGTTGAAACTCGACTCAGGACATAAGTTGCTATTAGAAACACGTCTCCCTAGAAGGAGATTGGTAAGTTGGCTTCAGCCATCATTGATCTTACCATATTAAGGAATGTTCTATTTTTTCTCTCTGCTATACCATTTTGTTGCGGGGTCTTAGGATTTGACAATTGGTGTTTAATTCCCTTTTTATCATATAATGCCTTGATATACTCACAGGGGTATTCCCGACCATGATCAGTTCTCAAGGCATTGATTTTCCTATCTAGCTGAATTTCAACTAGACTTATAAATCTTTTGAAAGAACTAAGTGCTTCAAACTTATTGAAAATCATATAGATATGACCATAACATGTATAACCATCTATAAATGTGATAAAGTAATACGCTCCATGACGTGCTTTCACATTCATTGGTCCACAAACATCATAATGGATAAGTTGCAATGGATATTTAGCTCGTGTTGTTTTGCCAAATGGTTTTCACATTAGTTTTCCCTTAAGGCACTTTCCACATGTTGATAGCTCAACTTTTTATAAATTACCTAATAGCCTGACTTTGGTTAGACATCCCATATGGTCTTGGCCAATGTGACTGAGCCTTGCGTGCCACAGATTAACATTGTTTGTATGATTGGATAAAGAAGCAACATATAAGAAAAACTAGCATTATTGTTATTGACATAATCTAAATCCATAACAATAAAATCATCCATGGCAAAACCAAAGCCATAATAAGTACTACTCAAAAATAAATCTACTTTATCATTCTCAAAAGACAAAGCAAATCCATTATTTATCAAAGATAAAAAGAGATGAAGTATCCTTGGAGTGTAGAGGACATCATGTGGCAATAATGTTTATTGGTCCAATAAGGCAATCCAAGAGGATGGGTGAATTGGATTGTAAAAAGAAATTTAAAAACTGTTGTAAGAAAACCACAATATACTTTTGAAAGCCTTTGAGAAATCTAACAGTCCAACACACACACAACAAGTAAACAAATAAAGAAGATTAAGAGATAGAAGAAACAAATCCGAGATTTATAGTGGTTCGATCCTTCTTGACCTACGTGCACTCCTCTAGCTCACTAGAGAGTTTTGAATCCACTAGTCAACACCTCATGTTTGGGCGGAGAGAAGCATTTAGAACCTCTTGCTTTTCAGGCTCACGAGCAACCTTCACAGACCTTGTTTTTAGGGCGAAATAAGAAAATCAAATACCCTCTTGCTTTTCTAAGACTATGCAAGAAAACCTATACTATCCTCATGCTTAACACCTAAGCTTGATAACAAGTGGATTCCCAAATTCAATAACTGTTTCTCACGCCAACCCAAACACAAAGATTGCAAAACAGACCTCAATTGATGTGCAAAACACAAGAACATTAGGAAAGAGAAAATTAAATGGCAAATTGGAAAAGTTTTGGTGCTTTCTTCAAAATGTTCATACCTTTTCTTGTTTCTAGACATCTGTATTTATAGGCAATCTCTAAAAAATATTCGTTGCAATCCCAAGGTAGCCGTTATGAAAGAATAGCAAAATTCTGATTTTTAATGACATCAACGCCTTCTATGTGTGTAGATACTCTGCTACGTGCGTAGATAGCTATACCTATAAGAGTTCTGCCTGCATTGCTTAAACTCCAGTACTCTCGAGTTCATAAAATCAACCTTCAATATGCTTAAGATGTGCTCTGTGTGCATATATCATGTCTTTTACATGTTTTGCTCAAGACTCCTACGTACGTTGTTGATTTCCAAGATCACACCATTGAAATCCGACGTCAACGCGTATGATTGATTTGTCATCATCTGAACTCAAGTCTGTTTACACGCTTAGCACCATGTACTACGTGCGTAGTATGCTTCTTCTAAAGATGTCACCTTTATCCATCAACGTGCGTTGAAGAAGCTCACACCATGCCTCTGTCTTGATCTGCATTCTCTCTCTCCAAACTTCATTAATTGGAATCAAGATCCCATCTACGCACATAGAAAAATCTTCTACATGCGTAGATGTGTGTTGATTTCAGACCAAAAGAACTATGTTATTCATTACGTGCTTTGCATCTCTTTAACATGCTTTATGAAATACTGGATCATTCTGTCTTCTAATATGAAACATATACATATGTTGGATAACACTCTACGCGCTTAGCATCATTGCATAGACTTGCTACATTGCTACTCTGCGTGCATTATATCTGATCTACATACTTTGCATATGGCTTTAGGCACTTAGATCAAGATACAATGTGCGTAAGAGCTTATCAACATGCATAAGGTTAACTAAAGTGCTTAGCTTAACTTAATTCAGTGTTTTGTTAGTCATCAAAACTTGGGATGTTGACCATAAATGGCTCAACAACATCTTGCCACCGTACAAGTTCAGCATATAAGTGTCAGTACCTTAGACCTCCACTTTGCATTATTCCCAACATATATCCACTTTGTCCCTTGTGGGATCCGCATAAACTAAATATATGCCTCACACTCTTTGCTCATATAGCCTGTCACTCTTGAATCAATCACTCATTGAGGATGGCATGCAGTTAGGAATACAAAACCTCCCACATAAGTATAATTTAGACAGGTGTAAATGTTGTGTACCTTTTTAGGAGCATTGTAGTCTTTTGCAATGTGCCCCATTATGCCCCTAAGCATAAGCATAATTTAGACATGAGTAAAGGTTTTGTATGCTTTTTACAACATAAGCATTATTGCCACACATCAGTGTGCATCGTCTGCCACGTGTCAACGTCTTAGTGGTCTACGTGTCCTACCTTGACATGTGTCAAACTCTGATTGGTTCCACGTGGTGACTGTATCTATATGGCATGTACACATAGTGGTCTATGTGGCATAACCACAATAGAACACAAATTGAAACAGAACACAAACAAACAATATTCACAAAAGGAATCAACAAGGGTTCGAATACCTACCTTGATTCTAGTAAGAATAGCAGTGGGCAATGAAGAATAAGATCGATGCAGGCCTCTATAGTAGAAAAAAAATCTCTACAGAGATGGGAACCACCAATTATGCACTATCCAAATGCCTTCTTGGGACTAGTTTTGTCTTTAGAGAGAGCTCACTTTTTCCTCTGCTTTTCTTTGAAAAACGTGAAAGTGAGTAAGAGAGTGAGTTAAAAGAGAGAGATGTTCGTCTATTGAGGGAGATAAGGAGAAAATGTGATTTTCTCTACTGACTCTCTCTCTCATATGCTTTCTTTTGAATGCAAATGAGGAAATTATCTTCTACATGGGATTCTCTCTAAATGGGCTTCTTTTAACCAAAGCAAAAATCCACAGCCAATTACTTACATTGGTTGGGTTCATAAGTTATCTCGGTAGCTGACAGACCCGAGTTCCACCCGTTATCATTATGGGCGGACCCAGTTTTCCAACAATAAGCATCTTCCATGTTTTTAATAAGAATTTTGTAGCTCATTTGAAAGATAGCCTAAAAGCTTCATCATTTATAACACAACACTTCTTTCTGCCTCTCAAAATGTATTAAGAGTATAGGATCGAGCATTTTCAAATTCATTCCAATTCTCAATGGAAGAGCAAGAGCTAATAAGATTAAACCAAGTCCACCTTTATCATTTTTACAATCAGCAATTTCAAATATGCAAAGGGCAAATTTCAAATCCTTCTTTATCGAAAGGGAAGCAAAATGTGTTCCAAGATACTTACATAGAGCTTTCTTATCAATTGTAGTAACCCATAAAAACTATTGTATTCATTGCTTTAGTCTATGTACATGTATTTCTTAGTTTTTTATTTGCTATGAAACTAGCTAGTGAAAATTAAGTTAAGTGACATTTGATTAATTCATACTAAATTAAGTTGATAAAAAGTAAGTTGATAATATGCATATAATTAAGCTAAACTTTGGTTATTAGTGTGGGTTTTGGCAATGTGCTTCTCAACAATATGACATTGTTGTTTTTAAAAATTAATTAATACTAAATGTAAACTGGGTATGCATGGTCTTGACAATTTGCTTCTCAATTTGTTTAAAATTTGATTATTGGGTTTCAACTTGATAGTTTGTTTTGATTTGAATTAAATTGATGAACTGTGAAAAGATGGAATCTTATTCTTTTTGTTTATCATCTTGGCAAGATAAAATATATGGATAGTCAAAGTGCAAAATACCAATGTCACCTATTATTTTGGATGAAAATGACGAGTCATAGTCAAAGAGAAATAAATCGGATGTGTCGAATGCTTTGAAGAAATTACCAACTATTGCATGAGAAGATCCAAAAGCTCATTGTAGGTTTCGGAAAAGACATACTCTTCAGGATAAAACTTCTCATCCTTGTCCCAGAGATACGACCAATATGCATACCCTAGGTTCTTAGTCCTATAAATCCTCATATTCCTAAAGGAAGATTCTTGCGCTTTCTTGTTCATCGATACCTTAGTGGCTTCAAACCACTCAAGGTTCACCTCAAAATGCTCAAATATCTTCGTTAAGACTGAACCAAATGGCATTCTCTCCTTTCTTCTTCTATCCTTCTTTGCACACTTGGGCTTTGGCATCGTTAAATCCCTTTTTTTTTATCCAATCAACCACTGAGTATGCAAAGTTCACTTCTCCTTTCGTCAACCAGTACATCATTTTGGTGTCTTGGTATGTGAAAATGGATTAAGTGTGGTTCTTAGGTTGAAAACACTTGATAAAGGCCAAATGCACCATCGTTCATTTTATCCCAAAATCATTTTGATCGAACATCGTATCATCAATATGAACCACTGTATGACATCTCGTCATCCACCTTTCAATCCCATCACAACTCACATCCACCCATTCACCTTTTTCATCCTTATACCTTCATTTATTGGTGTATAGTTTCCCTTCAGTACTCAAATCAAACAACTGATTCAGCAAAAACTTTGAAATTTTAAATTGTTTTCCATTAATGAATGATTTTACAACTCTCTCTCCCATTAATGCATCAATATCATCATCACCATCCCAAACTCTTAAGTTGGCATAAAATTGGGGAACAAGGTCAATGTAAAGATCATATCCCTCCTAAACAAAATTAACAAAATTGAGACAAGTTAAATCCTTCTCTAATCTCAAGCTGCAAGAGTTCAATGAATTAAAATAAAAGACTCTACTATTTTCCAACAACTCATTAACCATGACCTTCATAATTTGAAATTGACTTTCAAAAAATAATTCGGATTTTAAGAAGGTCGTCATTCTAGTTTTCCAATAGAGATAATCTTCACCTTCAAAAAACGAAACACAGTTAAAAGCAAGACCTTTATAATTTGAAATAGACTTTTAATTTTCCGTTTGGATCTTTACCTTTTAGGAGTTTTAACCCTAATTTATCAAGAGCACAAACTCTGACACCAATTGTTGGCCCAAATAGCAAATTGATGTATGCTGAAATTATATATATAATTAAGCAAATATTTCTAACATTTTCATCATGCAATTGATCATTTATTGTTGTATTTATATATTTCTTGCATTTTTGTAGGATGGATTTGATTTGCATGAATTTGGATTGAAAAATGATGGAAAAGACATGAAGATTGAATGATTCAAAAGTGCAAAGGAAGTGGAAATGAACAAGGAGTGAGACATGGCAAAAAGGTGTCCAAGCCGGAATCACCAAGTCATGCACAAGCTTAAGGAACCAAGTGCCAATCACAGTCTTGAGCAATGACCGTGATTGAGGCCATAAACACTATAAGCAAACCAACCAAATTTGCCCCACGGTCATGGTTCATGACCGTGATGGTGGGTGTGAGACACTTAAGGTCACCATTCATGACCGTGAGATGAAGACCATGAGAAATGCATGCATTCTTGAAGAAACCAGTAGCTCATCACGGTTATGAGCTTGACCGTGATGGTCTCATGGTCATGACTCATAATCGTGAAGCATGACTGTAATGTCTCTCCAGTGTTAGACAAAAATGACGAGGAGAGAAAAATCAAGTGAGGACCAAAAGCACAATCAAGGATATTTTTGGAAGGATGCTACTAGGGTTTGTAAGGGACCAAGAGGATCATAAATAGACCCCATCCACTCCATTTTAGGCATCTTTGGACACAAACACATTAAGAAAGAGAATCATTCTCTCATAAATTTCCAAGGAGGATTCTATCATTAAAGAGGAAAGAGAAGGGGATTTGAAGAGGGCTTTAATCACCCATTGAGGGAAGCTTTATTCTTCCCTTTTATTTTCTTTTTCTTTGTTTATAAATCATGTTTAGGATTTACATTTCTTTGTTTTATGATTTATTTTATAATTATGTTAGCTTAGATTTTGTGTTAAGGTTTAGAGATGTAAACCTTGGATTAATGTTGCCTTAATGGATGATTAATATCATGGGCATTATGTTTTTATTATTGTATCTATTGTTTATTGTACTTTTATTGCTAAATATATTGTTGGTATTGATTATATGACTTGTTATTGATTGCATGGTGTTGTGATTGATCACCATAATGTTGTTTTTAACAAGCTAAAGTGATGAATCGAAAGAAAAAACTTGGGTTAGGTCACTTGCATAGAAATTGTATGGTTTTGGGATAAAAATATATCTATGCCTACAAAGTATTTGATGAAATTGCTCAAGGAGCCTAATGGGTCTAACTTGACTAGGTTAGGCCGAAATGACCCTCCTCATAAGTGTAGGTAAGACTTGAGTGACCTCATGAGAGGCCTTGAGTTAGTCTTATGGAGAGAAAACTCACACCCATTCTTTAAAACCCATTTTCATTTATTTAGCAACTAGATCCTTGGTTTTATCTCGGGAGTCCGAACGTTTTCATATTATTGAGCTACTTGTATTTAAATTATTACTTGTTTTTATTTACAAAACCCCAAAAACAACAAATTGATTTTTTTATCTGCTTTTATGTTTTTATTTGACCACAATTAGACACGTTCTCTTGGATTCGATAAACCTAGGGATACTCTTAAGATAAAACTACGATGATCATTATGCGCTTGCAAGGCATCATAAAGTTTTTGGTGTCGTTGCCGGGGACCAGCATTCTTGTTGTGGTTATTTGTATTTTTGTTTTTTTTACTTATTTGCTTGTTTCTTTTGCACTTGTAGGAATTTATTCTTTTGAGACACATTAGGAGCTTGGAGAATCAAGAAGTTGTTCCTTTGATTCCAGATATACAAAGGGTTTTTAGGGAAAACCGAGCAAATCAAAGAAGAGTAAGATTGGAGGGTATACCTAGGCCTAAACATGGGGTTGAGGATGCTAGAGTTGAGTAACCCCAAGGAGGTATTGATGGGAACCTATTGTCGGGTCCCATGTGTCAAAATTCGTAATTATTTTTATGACATTCATAATAGCATAACACAATGAAAATAAAAACAATTTCACTTAGAATTCCACCAAGGATCCATGCAGATCAACATACAAAATTAGGGTTAGGGTTTTACCTTAAAACCAATGCTCGAATGTGCAAATGAATGGAGTGTTGATGTTGCTTCTAGTATTCAAAACCAAATCTCATTTCCTCACATTGCCTTTGCGTGAACGTGTCTAAAGATATTAACACAAACAAACTCCTTTGAATTGGTGATGTGTACTAGCACTTAGAATCTTTCTTCTAAATCTCACAAAATTTTCTCTCTTATATTGTGACTCTCAAAAATTCGACCAAGCCTATATGTATGAATAAATTCAACCCTCTTTATATAGAAGCATAGAAAACCCTATTCTATGTGAACTAGGGTTTTTTTTACTTGTCCTACAAGTATTACAACTCCTCTTACTTGTCCTCTAAACAATAAATTTCCTTTACTTGTCACACAAGAATAAGGACTCTTCTAAAATAGGAGTGTGCCGAATTTTACATGGGTTTATTAATGTTATTGGATTTTTAATTACATGATACATTATCATTAAATAAATCACTCTATTAATAACATATATGGGCCAAATTTATGTCTGACATTAATTTGTCCAAAACATGTTTAATAAGTAATTTATATTAAAATCTCATTATATTAATGGATAATGTCTTAAATCATATATAAGACTTAAATCCTAAATTATTAATGATTAATCAAACTAATCATCCTAATAATTTGATCGTTACAAGAGAGAATATTTGAGAACCAATTCAACTCGTTCTTGTGTGAGACCCAATATACCCACTCAAAATTAGCAATGAACATTATTCCAATGTCCATAAATGGTATCTAGTAATACATTATGGCAACTCAAAATCAAATGGAGTCGGTGATCCGAGTTAACCTTTCACAATTTGATATTTAGTCCTTTTGTCTCACGATATCTAGATTCACATAAGGCGTGATCACATGTCAACCTTATATTGCTTAATTTGTTTCTTGATCCCAAGTATATTGATATAACAAATGACATTTATAAACCATTTTATCAATTCATTTGAGTATGTATACATTCCATCAATTCTACTCATCAAGTGGTCTAGAGATATCACTCTTCATAAGATGAACAAATTCATCACTCTCACTATCACTCCTCTAAAAGATTCCTGACATATCCAATTATAGCCTTTATTGTTACCCTGTTAGAAATAACGTTTGACTAAGTTAAAATATGTGATTCCTCATGTAGAAGTCAACAGTGAGTTTCAGCCAGATGAATTACCACTGCATGAAAGCTACTTGTGACATCAATCCATGAAGTGCTTTCATAGCAGGCCAGTCCAATACATGCTGCCTAACATGTATCTATGTTCAAAGTGATATCTCAATGTCCATAATTAGTAAAACATGATTATCCACTTAGCAACATACTAACATTAATTCATTGTCATTCTCATGATAACAATTAATTAGGGACATTTAGAATAATATTTTTTTTACTTATGGTTTTACTATCAATTTATACTTGATGACATAAGAAAGAATAAACTATTCATGGAAGGTTTTATCTTTATAAAATATATTATAATATTTCATAAAAATGAAATAAAATGTCTCTTTATTAAATGATAAATGACAATGTACATTAATAATTGGACTAGTGCACAATATTAACAATCTCCCACTTGCACTAGTCTCAATCATGAACGAACCTAATAACTAAAGACCTGATGTGTCTTTCATCTTTCGGTTCCAGAAGAGCCTTTGTTAAAGTATCCACCGCATTGTCATTGGAGTTAATTTTGCATATCTTGATGTCTCCTCTTTTGACTATCTTTTGAATAAGGTGAAAACGTCTAAATATGTATTTGGTACTTTGATGTGATTTGGGCTCCTTGGCTTGAGCAATGACCCATTATTATCACAATACAAGTCTACTAGGTTTGCGATGCTTAGAACGACATCCAAACCAGTAATGAACTTCTTGAGCCAAACAACTTTCTTTGATGCGTCTGAGGCAGCTATATACTCAGACTTTGTAGTCGAATCGGCTACGATGTCTTGCTTGGAGCTTCTTCAGCTTACTGCACCTCCATTCAGAAAAAACGCATAACCAGATTGCGATCTAAATCATCATGGTAAGACTGAAATCCAGCATCAGTGTAACCACTTAGTACAAGTTTGCCTTCTTGTCCTCCATAGACTAAGAAAAGCATTCTTAATTCTTCTTAAGTACTTCAGGATATTATTGACTACGGTCCAGTGACTTTCACCTGGATCGAAATGAAATCTAGTAGTCATGATTAAAGCAAATGTGACAAGAAGGTGTGTACAAAGCATGACATACATGACAAATAGAAGCATATGGAAACCTACTTATGTAATATCTGGCTTGCCTTGCTGTAGGACAACCTGCCTTGTTTAATGGTTTTCCAAGAACCATAAGAATCATTCCTTTCTTGGAATTCAGCATGCTAAACCTTTTTAGCTAACATTTTATTATAGTCACCAAATGCAAAGCGATCCTTATTCAAAATGACCCACATGAAATCACCTACATCTAACTCCAAATGTTGGCATTTCTAATTCGCATGTTACTTGTACTTAGCATTAATAGTAGACAGATTTTCGTATTATAAGCAATTCACAAAATCAATAGCTTTACCACGCACCTTAGACTTTCTTGGCAGCGTGATTAGATCAAGTGGTTTGCGTGGGTAAACGGAATACACAATCTTAAAAGGATTGAAACACGTACTGCGATTCACAGCATGGTTATGAGCAAATTCGGCTTGGCACAGCTTTTGATCCTAAATCTTCACATGATTTTTTTATCAAACAGCGCAAAAAATTTCCTAATGGCCTATTCACAACCTCAATCTGCCCATTTGTCTGAGGATAATAAGCACTGCTGAAATTCAACTGTGTATTAACCATCTTCCATAAGCTATGCCAAAATGTAGTCCTAATATGGCAATTCAAGAGGGGGATTAATTGGATTTCTTGCTAAAGTTAAACCCCTTTTGAAATCTTTTTGAAAGTTTTGTAAATCAAAACAGTATATAAATCCAAACACAACTACACAAAATTGAAATAAAAAGAGAGTGAGAGATAGAAGATCAAAGCCAAATATTTATAGTGGTTCGGTCCTCCTTGACCTACGTTCACTCCTCTAGCTCACTTGAGAGTTTGAATCTATTAAACTTCCTCAATTCCAGGTGGAGGCAAAACGTTTACAATCTCTTGTTTTTCAAACTCACAATAAAACCTTATACACCTTATTTTTACTGGCCAAAACAAGAAAACCAAAACCTCTTTGTTTTTCAAGAAACCAAACAAAGCAAACATATGATGTCTTCAAGCTTTACAACCAAAGCTTGATTGCAAAAGTATTCTCAGATGGAAAATAATATTCCTACACCAACTTAGTAAATAAATAGCAAATTAACAACTCAGTTGGCAAGTAAGAACTCAAGAACACAATGAGAGAGATAGTTAAGACCCAAAATGGCAAAGCTTGGGCACTTTCAAAAAATGTTCTTAAGTTGCCTCATGACTGGGGACGTCTATTTATAGGTTCTCTCCCAAAACTAGCCGTTGTAAATCTCAAAGTAGTTGTTGTGAGAGAGTTGTAAAATGTTGAAATTACTGACATCAGCCCATTCTACTTGCGTAGTTCATGTGTTCATCAGAGGTCTATGTTTAGTGTTCTTCCTTCTGTGTGCATTGGATAACTTCCAGTAGCCACTGCTTGACAATAGGTAGCAGCTACATGCATAGACCCTTCTTCTATGCGTGTAGATCTTTAGTTCTGTGTGCACTACACCGAGTTCTACATGTGTTGACATGTCTCCAAAGATCACACCTTTGATCCTTCACGTGATGGTGTCAGAGAATATTCAAATTTTAAATTTTGAGGAGCATCTTGATTTTGTCAGGTAGTACAACTGATCCTTGTCTACGTGCTTAGCATGTCTTGCTATGTGTGTAGATCTATGTGCTCTCCTGACATCATCTGAATAATTGTCAGAGAATATTCCCGTTTGAAAATTTGACACACTACAATAGAATTTGGCTCTATCTCAGATAGTTCTCATCTTCGTTTATATGTTTTGAGAACTATTCTACGTGCATAGTATAAACTCCTCAAAGATATCTCTTTTTTTGTTCTATGCGCACACCACTGATGTAGAACGTGACCAAGCTTGCCTCGTGAGTTCTTTTCATTTTTCCTTATGAACCTGTGTACGTGCATAAATCAATGTTCAGCATGCGTAGTATCAAGTGGCCTTCAAACTAGTAGATGTCACTTCTTTACTATGTGCATTGGTCTTGATACAAAGCACACATCATAAGTTTGGATCATTCTATCTATTGATGTCACACGTCTACGTGCATAATACTGCCTTCTGTACGCATAGCTCCTATTCCACATGCATTGTGTTTTCTTCTATGTGTATAACATCAATTCTAAAAATCTCAGGATGTTTCTAACTTGATCAACGTGAATAGATCAACCTTCAACGTGCTTAGATGGTTGTAAAATGTGCATAGCTTAACTATTTAAATTGTTTTGTTAAATCATCAAAATTTATGAGTTTACATGTTAACCAAAACTGGCTCAACACAAAAGTGACTCAGGAACTGAGTTTTTTTATCTGAAACAATATATGTTGGTAAGCCATGCAAACAATAGACATCCTGAAAGAACAATAGTGCCACATTAGCAGCATCGACAGTCTTCTTGTAAGGAATAAAATGAACCATCTTAGAGAATCGATCAACAACAACAATTATAGAGTCATTATCTCGATGTGTATGTGGCAATCCCAACACAAAATCCATGTTGATATTAGTCCAAGGCCGAGAAGGTATCAGTAAAGGCATGTATAGACCTTCATTAGTGGCAACACCTTTAGATATCTGACAAATCTTACACCGCTAAACGAACTTTTTGACCTCTTTGCAAATACTAGGCAAAAAGTAGGATGCTCGAATCAGCTGAAGTGTCCTATCTCGCATGTCTATACAACTCTTTAATTATCTACATATGGAGACTATAATCTGGAATGCACAATTGATTGCTTTTCAAGAGAAACCCATCATGCAATAAAAAATATGTCTCCTTCCCAACTTGTACATCTTGGAGAATAACAGAAAAGTAAGGGTGAAAAGTAAGGGTCAACAACAATCAAGTCGCGAAAAGAGTCAAAACTTAGCACCTAAACTCGAATAGTTACCAGTAAGGTATTGCAGCGACTCAGAGCATTAGCTACCCGGTTAGCAACTCCAAAAAAAGTAAATTGCTCGAGATAAGCAATCCATCTCGCATGGTGGGGTGACACCTTATCCTGCTGATATAAATGTCACAAGGAATCATGATCAGTGTACAGAATAAACTCTATGTGGAACAAATAATGGCGTCAATGCCTAACAGACTGCACAACTGCATAAAACCCAATATCATATGTGTTATAGTTAGGCTTGGCCCTAGATAAGTTATCATTAAAAAATGCCACAAGCCTGCTATTTTGAGTGAGAATTATGCCAATAACATGTAATTTTGCATTGCATCACTTATGGAGTATTTTTCATCTCAAGCTTAGCTTAAAAGCTCGAGTTTCCTCGCGTGAAGGTTGTTGATGATTCTTTTGAGCTATTTTGGAGCCGAGCTCTATAAAAACTTGATTGAGTTTATTTCAAGCCGAGATCAAGCTGCTTATGAGCCTTTTAGTCTTCGCGTCTAGTCGAGCTTGAGCAAGATTAAAAACTCGAGTCTAGCACTAGCTCGAGCTTGAAGAATTTTTTACTGAGCCGAGCATGAGCATTCTAAATCTTGGCTCGAGTAGATTACACCCTTAATGGGAGTAAACCTAACTACTAGTATTACCCTCTTCTTGTTATCAACCCGATCTAATTGTGGTGAATTTTTGATAAAAAAATTAAAACTAAACAAATTCAAACGAAACAAGCAATGACAAAACTACAACTAATTCAATGCAAGAAAAATCTTAATGTGTTATTTTATTGCCTGTGTTTGTTGACACAAGATTCACTCTAAAACGGGGAGGGTGAATAGAGTGATTGAAACTTTTTTCCGATCTTGCAAAATTACAAACACTTGAAAATGATGTTAGTAGTAAAGGTGTATGTGCATGAAAATGTTAAACAAAATAAACAAAGATAATTACATGAGAGATAAGAGTGAAGATATCAGACATAAGAATTTTATAGTGGTTTGACCAATTCTCAGTGCCTACGTCCATAACATATGTTGACTTCAGTTTTGATGATGATGTACACAAAACATCCATGAACATCCATGAAAAAAGTGCAGAAGTGCAGACTCTATGATTTATGGCAACAAAGCACGTTATAGATGATCTACGCACGTTGAAGTATGCAAATCTGGGTCTTGTGCACGAAGACACTGAGCTAAGCACCTAGAGTTGCATGGAAATGAAAATGGTGAGCATTAGACATTGTGATAAGTGCGTAGAAGAGGATACAAGGAACGCAAATGTGAGGCAAACACTTTCTGGAAATGAATTTGATGATCTACGCACGCGGAAGGTGTTGCTATACACGTTGACATGAGTTCCACTTGATGAGGAGAAACTGTGAAAAGAAGAGGCACATTGAGCAGAGTAAAGCACGAGAGTGTCAAAGGAGTGATCTTCTTGGGCACGTAGGCAAGCTTCAAATAAGGACAAATGCAAGACGCTCTTCAAAATTTGAATTTGAATATTCTTTGACACGGTCATGTGAAGAATCAAAGGCGTTATCTTTGAAGAAGACTGGCTACGCACGTAGAAGATAGTGTTGCACACATAGAAAGTCACTGGATGAAAATGCATATTCTGGAATTTAGATCAATGCACATAGAACACGATACAAGGCACGTAGAATGGGATTAAGGCACATAAATGCCAATTTATCGAAGGTAGTGATTACATGAGCTCTTGCAATGTATGTCGAGCAGCTATCAATGCACCCATAACTCAGGTACCCACGTAGATGGTGGTTATACACGTAGAAGGCAGTGACGTCATTTAAATCATAATTTTCCATTGTTTCAAAACGACTATTTTGAGGCTCCAACGGCTATATTCTTTCAAGTGACTATAAATAAACATCCCAGAGCAGAGATAAATAGAAGAGAGACACGTGAAGTTTTCTATTTATTTTCTCTCTCATTTCTACATTTCTAATTCATTTGAACTATTTACTTGCAATCTGATTTCTGGGTTGGTTTGAGCTTTAATCTGTTATACTCTTGGGTTGATTTTGTATCAAGCAAGGTTGTTTGCTTGGGGTAGATAGATTTCATTGTTGTGCCTTAGAAAAATAAGAGTAGTTGCTAGTGAGCCTTAGAAAACTAGTGGATCGGCTAGCTAGTTGAGCCAGCAAAACTAGTGGTTCAGTTTGTTAGTTGATCCCATGAAAACTAAAGGTTTGTTTTGCTTGTTTGGTTATGAAAACAAGTGGTAACAATTTTCTATTTGAGCATGCAAAAACTAGGGAAACACTTTGCTAGTTGAGCGCAAGAACTAGTGGTTTGGTTTGCTTAGTTTGTCATTAAAACAAGGTGTAACAGTTTGCTTATTCAACTTGTAAAAAAAAGTATTGTAAACAGTTTTTCTCCACCTGTAAGTTAGGATTTAGTGGATTGAAATTCTGTAGTGGATCTAGAAGAGTGGATCTAGAGGAGTGGATGTAGGTTAAGAGGATCGAACCACTATAAATTGAGGCTTTGATTTCTCTCTTCCCTTACTCTTTACTTTACCTTGCTTTGTATTTGCCTTATCTTGATTCTGAATTGGTGTTTTATTGCTTTCACATTTAACTTTGATTCTGTTTGTAAAGTACTTTGTTATTTGGCTTAGTTTGCAAAAGATTTTCAACAAAGTTTTTCAAACTCCTTAAAACTCCAATTCACCCACTATTGGAGTGCCATTTATATTGGGACCGAGTATATTTTACAATTGGTATAAGAGTTAATGCTCTTGATATTTTATTTTGTCTTAACATCCAAAGAGTTAAAAGATTCCAAAAATAGCATTCTCAAATAATATTTCTAAATATGAAGCTTTGGAAATTAATAGAGCTCTCTTCTTTAATAGCAGTGAATATGTATATTGGAAGACTGGAATGATGGTATTTCTCAAGTGTGAAACTGAAGAAATTTGGGATGCAGTAAAGATTGGTCCTTATGTTCCAAAGAAGACAGTAGATGGAGTTTAAATGCCCAGGCAAAATGGACTGACTATGACAAAAAGATGGTGTACTACAACAACAAGGCCATGGACATCCTTTTTTTTGCATTAAGCAAAACTCAATTCAACAAAGTCTAGTAATTCCAAAATGCGGTGAGATTCGAAGGACTTTACAGATCACTTATGAAGGCACCTCATAAGTCAAAGAGAACAAGATCTCTCTTTTTGTCCACAAATATGAATTGTTTGAAAGGGAGGAGGAAGAATCTATTCGAGAAATGTTTGATTGTTTCAACGATATCATTAATGGTCTCAAACCTCTTGAAAAATTATATTCAATTTTAGAGCTTACGAGAAGGTTGTTGAGGTCACTTCCAAAATCATAGGCTTTCAAGAAAGATGTCATCTTAGAAGACAAATATATTTCTTCTCTTCAATTGGAGGAATTGCTTCAATCCTTACTCATATATGAAATGGGTTTAGAGGAATAAGATGAAGGCAAGAAGAAGAAAAAGAGTTGGGCATAGCATTCAAAGCTTCCACAAAATACATTGAAAGCTCTAGTGAAGATGAGTGATGATTGCTTATCTATACATATTTGTATATTCACATTCATAATATTTTTGTTATAAATTGAGCGTTAATTGTGAGTTTTGGTACTTTAATAATCTTTATTCTCCTTTTCAGGTCAATTAATGGTGTCTTCAAGAAGATGAATGAAAGCAAGTGAAAATGGAGCTTAAATGATGATTTCTGAGGCTTTCGGGACAAGACACTGTCGTCTTTTATGAAAACACGAGTGTGTGATTGAAGTAAAGGGTCGTGTGATGTCTTAAGCGGACAATTCTTCAATTTTTAGCAAGACACGGACATGGCAAGGCAGACATGACCGTGGATGTGTCGTTGTCTTACACTGGTTTGCAAAAACGCAACTTTTTCACAAGACACAGACAGAAATTTCAAGACACTGGCATGTGTCTGCTCGTGTCTTTCTAGAGAGTGTGATTTTGGGATACTTTAAGAATTTTATGAAAAACCTAAAGGGGTCACATTGTACATCAAAAGAACGACTCTTTAAGAGGAAAATCATAGGGTTTTAGCGAGAGCTCGATTCCAGAGTCGATTTTACATCAAGATCAAGAAGATTATTTAAAGGATTGCAAGATCTCATCATGGGTTTTATTTCTCTCTCTAGATTTTTTTATGAATCTTGTTGTATTATTCTCTGTGATTATAAACTAATTCTTTTGATGCATCTAGATTTGATGAACCCTAGGATGTATTTGTGATTGAGATTGTGTTATTTCATTCAATTATTCAAGGATTGTGATTCATCTATGATTATTGTATTGTTTTGTTGAATTGATTTTGGATCCACATCAATTTGACATTGATTCATTTGTGAGCGATCAAGAAATTCGTCGTATGATTAGATCACTCATAAATGAAAGGATTTGTATGCAAACCTAGAGATAGGTTGACATAAATCCTCTGCATTAAGGTCAAACTTAATGGAGGAGATCATAAAACGGTAATGCGAAGCTAGGGGTTTTAATTAGGAAGAGATTCTAATTAATCAACCTAGCATTTGAAGTTATTCAACTCGATAGGGTGATTAGAGTACCTTAGGAACTTCCACCATCCAATTTCTTGAATAAATGCTTGAATGACATATTACCTTAACTTAGATTGTTCTAAGGGGATTTGACATCTAGGTGCTACCTACAATTGATTACTTAAGTTAAACCTCTTGTCTGCATTGTTTGTTCTTTTGGTTGCCATTTGTCTAGTTTTATTTTCATTCACTCCATTCGATATTGTCGGTTAGATAATAGAGGGATAGTGAGTAGCTAATAATCATAGTCTCTGTAGGATATGACACTAGGTACTCAAGATCCACTAGCTATAGGTGATAGATGCACTTGCCTTAAGTCTGTAGGCATAGGCCGACGAATACCAATGAGCAAAAAGAGGATTGATGTATGTTATATTTACATGATAAATAAACCAAGAATGTTTGTATTTTTATCCTATAAATCATGCTTTTTATGGTGAAATTTATATGATGTTTGCAATGTTTGTAGGATGATATAATTGAAGAAAATGAGTTGGAAAAGGTGCATAAATTATTCAAAATGGAAAGGCCCTAATTAAGCTCAAGAAAACATGAAGAAAATGAAGATTTCAAAGTGGTAAGGGGTGTTACGTGGGTTTTGTATGAGATTAAACATCTAATATGCACAGCGAAAATACAACAACATCACAAGAAACGTCCAGGAACTCGAGTAAAGAGTGGTTCTGAGAGACCAAATTGTGACAATTTGTAATTGGTGAATTCGGAGAATCTGAGGACTAATTTGGGGATTTTGACTACTTTGAGGACTATTTGGTAATATGTCAAGTTTCAAGGACTAGAACGTAATTTTACATTGGTCGGGACTAAACTGTAATTTTATGTGGGTTTTGAATTTTGGGTCGATGGTGATAAATTCACTTTCGGATTGAATTTTGAGCGACTTGAGGGTTACATATGCATGTGCAAGCATTTTTTGTACAGTCACAGTACCAGTATCTCGTACATCATTGTTTCTGATATGCTATTGTTTTTTATAATTGTTTCAGCGTTCTGCCCTTGTCAGCAGGATCAGCCATCTGGCAGTGGTACCGGGTCCTAGAGCTTGGACATCTAGGTGAGTGGATGACAGCTTCAGACACATAGGTTGTGTCTCGAAACTGGTTATGTTTTTAATGTGTATAACACATATTTGAAACCAGACTAATCTAAGGATTGGTTAATTAATTAATTGGATTACATGGATAAAATATTCACTGTTGATTTTGGAAAATAATTACGTATATATATTGATATATATGTTTTGACTGTTTTTGATGATGAATGCATGGATTGTTTTGAGATAATGGTTTTTGATTATGGGACATCTTTGTTGCGGGGTATGTAACATTTGTTATACCAAGGTATGGTTTCACCAAGCTATTAGGGTTGTCGATAGCCATGTGCCCTGGCTCGGCACATGATTTGTTACCGGATTAGTGGCATAGTCCGCTATCATTATTGAGGTGGTTGAGTGACGCAATTCACACCACGATTGTTACCGGTCCCATAATACGTATATATTGTTTTTGACTATGATACTAGTAGTATAGATTTTTCCAAAGCACATGTGGTTGTCTTGGGTGTAAACGTTTGCGAAATGTGTTTCTGAAACCATACTATGTATGTAGTGTGTATACATATATATATATACATTCCTGTCGTATACATGCATGTGGTACTTTTCAAACGGTTTTCAAACCAGTCTTTGTGAGGCCCGTATGAGACACTATGAAGTGTTGTCCCTCACACACTGGGTTTAACCCCCTTGTTCTTCTGTGTTGCCTTGTTTCTATTTTGCAGGTTGATTTGACTCGACAACTTTTGACATCCCCGCCCAGTGAGGCATATACTTTTGGTTAGTAGCACCCTTTTTACCGGGCTGCTTCGTTTGTATTAGATGATCCACTCCGATATATTGTTGAGTTATGGAGTCCGCTGGTTGTAGGTTTATTTTGGGGATATTGGATTTTACGATTTATTGCTTGTATTTATTCCTTGATATATTTTACTAATATATATATATATATAT
>CAODLS010499214.1:0-10726 GCA_948243855.1 Flueggea neowawraea | reverse complement strand
TATAAGACAAATCACCAAAAACCCTATAGTGATTTTAGGTCTGAGGATTCAAATATAAGCATTGCATGAGAATGACTTGCCACAATGTAGTATTCTCATTAGCAGATCATATCCAGATACCTTGTTCCCAACTTTGTATCTATGAACTGTGATAGATATTCCCTATCCATGACCCGTAGAACATGATCATCGCATAGAGCTCATACTAGTCTTAGTTTATTTCCACTCCCATGGTTATAATCGACTAGGGATGTTTAGAATGAAATTTTTTATCACTTCCAGGTTCTACTATCAAGGTCCTCAACCTTGATAACTCAAGTGTCGAATATTCATTCATGGACATTTTATCAACCATATATGCACATAAAATAAATGAATGATAAAAATAATGCATCATATTTTTATTTCCAAAATAAAAGGTACATATACAATAAATTGGGGCTAGGGCTTACACTAACACTTTGATTACTCAAGTGATGATATTAAGTTACTTGAGCGATATGTCAAGTGGATTACTCAAGTGAGCGTCTTTGTGTTACTCGAGTGAGACAAGGGATATATTACTCGAGTGATTGGGAGTATTTCTCGAGTGAGAGTCTTCAACCAGTATCCTCCGTAGTCCGATTACTCTAGTAACGTTTATGCTTACTCGAGTGAAATAAATTGGGTGAAAAGTTACTCGAGTGAGCCGTTGACAGAGTGAAAAATTCATCTAAGTATCAAACACTTTTTTGTTCATCATCAAAACATAAAGGGACTTGAATGGTAACCACCTTTGGTTCAACAATATCATATTTACATTTCAAACCTCAATCAAAAGAAAATTCTCACATTAACCATTGCGATAGAAAGTTTTGTAAAAAAACACTATAAACTCGGTCAAATCGGCACCAAACATTTCAAATCTACCAAATCATCTCTAAACATGCTCAAATACATGAATCAATAATCAATTCCACCGCGCAAACAATAAATAATCAAAAATCCCAATTTCATTCTTCCAAACCCTAACACATTTTAAAGAACATCCTTAATATTGATTCCAAGCTAAAACCCATACTTTATCAAATTTAATCTAACATAAACTAAATCAGATCAGTCAAAAAATTTGTTCAAAACCAAGATTCTTGCTCAAAACCATCACCCAAAGCTCTGGCTCAGCACATTTGCATCAACAATCAAACACTAGACAAATCCATACATTTTCAGCTTCATTTAAGAAAGATCTAACATAATCTAACAAAAATATAACATTCATTGCATTAGAAACAAGCTAAATTCGAAACCGTTAACCCAAGCACAACCCAACAAACCCCCATGATTCTTATACAAAATAAAGGCATAAGACGAATTAGAAGTGTAATCTTGCCTCAAATTGATGAAAGGAGTGAATGGGAACTAATGAGAGATGAAGAGGGACATATTTGGGTGAGAATGGATGCGTTCAAAGGTGAAATTGACTAAAGAGGATCGGTTTGAGGGGTACAAATGGATCTGACAATTAAAACGCACCGGTTCAATAATACCTTGGCTAACTCGAGTAACAAACCCTCTAACTCGAGTTAAATTTTCCCAAAATTAGTCCTAGAAGCACGGTTAACTCAAGTAACATCAGAGGCTTACTTGAGTTGGCTACACCTTACCTAACTTGAGTTACATCCATGGCTTATTCGATTTGTCCATGGCTTGTTTCACTCGAGCAACACAAATTGTTTACTCGAGCGACACGCCATTCCAAGGGCTTAACATTGAGAAACCTTACTAAGAAATCATCATTAAACTTCTTCAAACATCAAATCATCATCCCAACACTCAAGATCAAATCGAGACTTAACAAAATGCTATAGAGAACTGATCAGAGCAGGCGAGCTATTACATGATTGATGGTGGGGCTAACCAATTTTATCTAGACATTTTTGCCAAGCCGATCACTGCCAAGACCAAGTTGCTTATGTTTGGCAAGTACGATGGTACGACAAACCCTAATTCATACAGATTGCTTACTTCGACACTATCATGAAACTTTAAACCACCGTGAACATAAGATTATGTAAGGCACTCTCCTGCACTTTTTGAGTTGCAATGCAAACATGGTTTTGTGCCCATTTATTGAGTTGGCATATGTTTTGAAGGTGTGTTTCATTGCAAGTGTGGCCCTAAAAGAATGCGCATAAATCTGCAACACATCTTTCATAAGGTAAGAGGGACAATCCAAGAATATATAACACATTTGAACAATGAAGCTCTATCTCTCCTGAATCTAGCCGTCAGTAATTATTGTCATTAACTTTACACATCTGATGAAGAAAGTAGAAAAATACATCCACCAAGACAAAATTTCTTGGAGACTGTTGTAATTGTTGATGAAAATAATAATTATACATTGTGACAGAGGAGCCTCGACATAAAATTATCCAAGACATTAGGTTCCCGCATGGTTAGCTTCTACCTAAAAACCCCTGACACACCTTATGCTTGCATATTTCTCAAAATTAATTATCACATGTGAATACACTTTCTATCTATGTTGAAAGTAAATGGAAGCAAGGAAAAAATGAAATATTGCTCGTATGACTCCTGGCTTGGGCATGGCAATGAAGAATATCGCAACTCACAAGATGAGATGTTACGACTTATCTGAGATGGCGAACTAGATAAGTATGTTGATGACGCAACCCACACAAGACATGACCATGCATGCAGGCTGAACGAACCAGAAGGCCAGTTTCGACTCGTACAAACCATCAATTCATTTCTTTATACTCATAACGTTATGCATAACCAATTCTATTGGTCAATCCATTTTAGAGTTATCGTTTCAAAAAAATATTATTTGTGGAAATAATTATAATAACATTAATAAATAGTTATTTAGCCAAATAACTATATCATATATAGTTTATCCAATGATACACTCCCAAGGTTAGTCAATGCGTTCACTATGCTAAACAAAACTTGGTGCGAAGGACAAAAAGGTACTCAATGGGTAACTTGGAGTGACATCAAAATGGCAATCAATTCCTCGATACTTGGAACTTACAAAAGGAGAATGAGATAAGCTTACTGAGGATTTACATAACAAAGAGGTTGGAGACCAACACACACATCAAAATGGTTTTTATACGTGAAAATGATTTGAAATTCAAATTTATATACATATATATAATGCATGAAAAAATGACATTCAATATATACTTATAGGCTTAGTTAAATTATATGACAATCGTGTCACAGAATAACACATTTTTTATTGTTCAAATGAGACATAAACAATAATGGTTTATGTGAGGACCTGGAGCTTTTCTAGAATGTTATCTCTCACTAAGTATTCTCACATCTTTTTGTGCTTAACATTCCAACATATTTTAGAGGTAGTCTTCATCTGATCCTCAACACTCAATAAGGCATTTGGATTGTAGTGAGTGCCTTTTTTTTGGCCTTTTGCCTCTGTATTAGTGTTCTACATTATAATAACTACGGGTTAGTATGTACTGAATGTTAATTTGTTAACCTGAATTACTTATTATTGTTTTACTCTTATTTTGGTTATAATAATTATATTTTTTTATATTTAATATTTCATATATTTAATACTATTTTTTAGTTTATTCTTAATAAACTGGTTAGTAAATGCTAAACACTTCCTGAAAACTGTTCGCAGAAATAGCAGGCAACATGCATTCACGCTTAATCAAATATTCATTTTGTAACATAACGGATATTGATAATGCATATGAGAATTGGGCATGAGATCTGACTGAACTGATAATTTCTTGTATCTGGCTATCTGACTATGAAATGTGTGCTCCTTGCCATCTGACCAATGTGTCTAGCCAGACACATAGTGTTACTACCACGCCTGAAAACTATGCATTGACAAATGGTATACCAAAGGCTACGTTTTCCAGTAGATAGGTATCCTGAGTCGTAGCAAATTATACAAAAGTTGTTAACATACATTCATACATAACAATTACCTATATTATATTCACCTATATCTTAATCATATATCATCTTGCTTAACATAATGACATGCATATCATACGGATAACTATAGATATTATGCTTAATCATATCTCAAGTAATCATAATTAATCAATTCTTATAATTAATCATAACTTATCTTTTCTCTTAATCAATCAAATCTCTAGTACATCTTAATACAAATTCATTGCCCATTTCACATAATCATATTTTAGGATTCACGAATTCTTTAATTAGTCCATATTTTCTTATCGGGGTCAACACATCAAAAACTATATAAATTTCATGAAAACACAATCCATTTTTGGTCCGAAAGATGACTACCTAAGCAGACGGAGGGGTGAATTGAATTGTGAGCAAGTTTAAAACCTTGATGAAAATCTTTCGCAAATCAAACAAACAAAAATGTTTATACAAATTCTTTTCAACTCAAATAAAAAAATCAAATGTAGAAGCAACTCAAAATCAAATATCCAATCCACACACAATATAAATAATATGAAAAGCAAAGTAAATGAGTTGAGGGATGAGAAAAAAAAATCCGATTTATAGTGGTTTTGTCCTCTTTAACCTACGTCCACTCCTTTAGAACCCTTAGAGAATTTCAATCCACTATCTCTTCACTTCAGGTGGAGAAAAATTGTTACACCTCTTACTTTTGTGAGATAAAAAACCATTACAATCTCTAGTTTCTGCGTGGTCAACTAAGAAACCGTTCCAACCTCTTATTTTCCAGGGAAACAAAACAAGGAAAACATAACCCACTTGTTTTTCTAATGCTCAACAAACAAGCCACTCTTGTTTTCAAGGTTCAACAAAGAAACCTAACTACTCCCAAGCAAGTAACATTTGTTGTTGCAAAATCAACCCAAGATATAGCAAAATAAAGCTCACACCAACCCAAATATGATTGCAAGTAATACAACTCAAATGAATTAGAAATGTAGAGATAATAGATAAAGTAAATAGTAAAAGTTAGGTAATGTCTCACTGTACTCTTCTGATATGGGCGTATATTTATAGCCACTTGGTAGAAAATAGTTGTTGGAAGCCTTAAAGTAGTCATTGTTAGAAACCAAAAATTATGACCAATATTGATGTCACTGACGACTACGTGCATAGTCTTCATGTCTATAAGAGTTATGCATGCTTTGTATGCAATCTACATACCTTGTCTAAACTCCAGTATTCACATTCTTGTGAAAACTTGCATCTACGTGCTTAGATAAACTTCTACGGGAGTAGGTGTGACTATATGTGTGCTTAGATAGAAACTTCAACGTGTGTTGTCATACTACAAGGTTACCTCCTTCAATTCCAACATCATTTTGTACAATGAATATTCAAATTTGAATTCCCGAGGAGCATCATAACGAATATGTCGGATTTGTCCTCATCCTCATCTACGTGCCTAGCTCCTGATTAACTTGCGTAGATCTTCCTTCATCAAAGATTACACCTTTTATCCATCTACGTGCCTTTGTATTGAACTGTGAGCCTTTTCAAAAAATCATATTCTCATATTAAAATCATGTCTATGTGCATACCAAGATCCTTTACATTTGTAGATATGCATAATCAGTTCCAGAGACTATCTCCTTCTCTTTTACGTGCCTTGTGACCTTGTTTGCATGCTTAGAATGAACATTGGTCCTTACTGACTCAAGGATACATTGATCTTCATGTTTAGAATTTTGCTAAGTGTTTTGATGCCATCTTTATAAATTCTACGTATGTAATCAAGGCCTAACGTGCGTTGTTGCCACACATAAGAGAACCTACACATTTACATCTCTTTTATGTATGTTTTGTACACATCATCATCAAAACTAAAGTCAACATCTATGTATTTAGTATGGCATCCAACTCAGCTGGATGTCGAACCAAAGGATCCAATCACACATCACTAGTCGATGGCTAGTCACCTCGAAAGTCACACAAAGTTGAAATCATATATTTATCAAAATCAGACACGGTAATTGTAGCACTACATATATGCATGAAATGCGAATGGAGTTTCCCAAACCCTTACTGATGTCAGAATCCTATTTGGATCGAGTGTCTAACTCTTTATTTTGATAAGCTAACGTGTCGTAAAATAAATATTTTAGTCCCTAAAGTTTAAACAAATTACAGTTTAGTCCCTAAGGTCTTGGTATCTTACTACTCAATCTCTTTAAGTTTCCATAAAATTATCTCTTAGTTCTCCAATTATCTTAACTAACATTTCACACATTAAATTATAAGAATTTTACATTTCAATCGATAAGGTCTTGGTTTCATTTCTTGCTAAATCCATCCTCTACATTATTCAATGGCCAATACCTCAAAATCGTCCAACCCTAACACCACATTCAACATGCAAGACCATATACTTTGAATGCATGCAGTACTAACTCTTTTGCTTTCATGCATGTTCTATATCACTCCTCTATATGAGTTTCTATAAAAACAATATGTAGGGATGGGTGTTTTACAACAAGGTTTCAGATGAGTGCGTGTGCAACATTCATGCATGTGTGTTCTAGATGATTACCCAACATGAAAAGACATAGAAATGAGCAAGGAAGATGATCTTCCCTAAAAAATATGAAAGATTTGGAAGGAGAGCAAACAAGAGAGGATGAGAGGTTTGTGAGAGAGTTTTGAAGTGTTTGAAATGACAAATGGCCAGACAAATGGTCTAAAAGGGGTATATATAGGCCATCTCACCAAAAATCACCATTTTACTATGAAACAGTGCAATACACCTGAATTGCATGCTTAAATTCAGCACCTGCACAAGCAATTTACATTCTCTACGAGAGTTGCATGCACAACCAATTTAGCTGCATGCTTAACTCACTTCCAATAGATTTCATTAACTTCTGCTTTGATTCTTCACCCTCCTTACGTACACAACCTAAAACCTACGTACTTAACTCACCTATGTGCATGCAAAACACTTAATTACATACTTACATACTGTAGATGAAATTCCAACATAGGCACATAAGTTTCACCATTTTTGGAGTAACCAACTATTATTCTACTAACAATTCATATCACTCGTACCCAATTGTATGCAGACATGCAAATGGAATGTGTAAATGCATACGCATGATCGTATGGTGCTAACTTATATACCTACCAAATTGAATAACTGAGGATATCTATGTCGCATCTCTTTCTTGGCCTCTCGAGTGGCCTTTCAAGTGAATGATGCCTCATTATAGGACAAATTGTGTCTAACCTCGACTGACTAAGGCAACAAGACATGGGAACAATTAGGAATGTTGGTTCCAAAGATGGCTATCCAAAAGGGTTTGAATTGGATTTTTAGCGAGTTTAAAACCATATTGAAAATATTTTGCAAAAATCAAAACAAACAACAAAGTCTCTACAAGTTCTTTTGAACGCAAATAAGAAATTCATTGGAGAAACAACTCATAAACCAAAAATCCAATCCAACCACAGTATGAACACAATGCAAGATAAAGTAAATAAGTTAAGAAAGAGAAAAAAAATCAATTTATAATGGTTTGATCCACTTTGACCTACGTCCACTCGTCCAGCACCCCTAGAGTATTTCAATCTACTATCTCCTTGTTGAGTTCAGTTTTAATGATAGTGATTGCAAAACATCCATGAAAGATGTGCTACGTTGCAGACTTGCTAAAATATGGATGCAAAGCACGTTATGCATGTGCAAGCCACGTTGATTATATGAAAAATGGCATTAAGTCGAGCTCTACTGAATACAAGTTATGTTGATTATATTCAAGGAATTCTGGGATTTTTAGATGCATCACAAGTTGCATTGCATATGGATACAAGTCACTTAGGCGTAGCCCATTTACAAATAGAAGGATTCCAAATAATACAAAACAATTTGTATATGATCTACGCATGTTAACGATGATACAACACACATTATACAATTGCTGAATGACACAAGGTGCGTTTGAGAGCAAAAGGTGCAATATTTGATGAACTGCACAACGCATGTTACAGTTGGTGCAATGCACGTTAACGAGGGTGAATGAGGCCAAAGCCAAGACGCTCATCGAGATTTGAATTTGAATAGTCTCTGACACGTTGATGTGGATTAAAGGTGTGATCTTAAGATGAAATCGACAACGCATGTCGCATAAGGTACAAGTCGCGTTGAAGAATCACTGGGTGAATGTACATCTCAACGTGCGTTGAACATCATTCGAGAGTATGCACATTTCACCCAGTTAATCTTCAACGTGCATAGCACCCCATGCAACGTGCGATATCGACTCATCTCAAGATTGCACCTTTAATCCACGTCAACGTGTCAGAGAATATTCAAATTCCGAGGACAGTCTTGGCTTTGTCCTCATCTGACCCCGTCAACATGCGTTGCACCGTTTGTAACGTGAATTGTGAATTTCATCAAAGATTGCACATTTTACTATTTATCGCACCTTGTGTCATTCAACAAGTGTATAATGTGTGTTGTATACTCCTTAACGTGCGTAGATTAACACATGATGTTTCCTCTTCTGGAATAGATGATCTATGTGTCTTTTATCGTATTTAATGCGCCTTAATGCCATTTTCATCATGTATAACGTGTATATCACATACATAACATGCTTTGTATCAAGATATTAGCAAGTCTGCAACTTAGCACATCTTTAATGGATATTTTGCAATCATCATCATCAAAATTGAAGTCAACAAACTAATATATGATGTTTAAGGAAATAATGATATCAATTGAAAAGCATGATACCAATTGTAAGAGATATGTGAAATGATAAAACACTAAATCAAATTCATATCCACTTCTCCCTCTTTTTGTATCATCAACAAGGTTAAAAAAAAATCTCCCCCAAATAATCAAATGTACAATTTAAACTCTCCATAAGTAAATGCATTTTATCAAATAAATGATTTTGAAAAGAAAACTCCCCCTTTTTTTATTCAAAACGTGCAGAACAGTAAAAATATATATCTCCCCCTTTGAAAAACACAAAATCAGTTTATGCATCAAGAGATATCAATTTAAAAACATTTAATGCAATGCACACAAAAAAATTGAGTTCAAGGAAATGGTACCACATTTTTTTATTTTCTCTTTTGCCTTGATTACGATCAAGCATACTTCTCCAATTTCATCATCACTGCTGAAGCTTGAATCATCATCAAAGAATCTTCTTTTCTTCCTATTGCTATGCTTCTTCAAATGAGGGAAATCTAGTCTAGCATGACCCGGTTTGTTGCATTCATAGCAAATGAGTTTGCTCATCTTCTTATTTTCATCCTTTGTACCTTTTTCTTTGCAAAGGAATTTATGAAATCTGTTTGTGAGGCACCCCACATCCTCAAGATTATCTTTATTTTCACTTGAGCTTTTAATGTATTTTGAGGCCTTGAATGCACCCAACTTCATATTTTTTCCTTCCTTCTCATTATGTTATTTTATACTCATTTCATGAGTGAGTAAGGAACCAATTAACTCCTCCAAAGGCAAAAAGTTCAGATCTTTAGCTTCTAAACTTGCATCTTTCTTGGAATCCCATATTTTTGGTAGAGACCTTAGAATCTTCCTCACAATCACAGAATTTGTTTATGATTTGCCAAGAGAATTGAGGCCATTGAGGATATCATTAAACCGATCAAACAATTCTTGGATGGATTCATCTTCCTTCATTTTGAATAGCTCATATTTATTAACAAGAAGAGAAACCTTGTTTTCTTTGACTTGTCTTGTTCCTTCATAAGTAACCTCCAAAGTTTGCCAAATCTCTTGAGCATTTGCACATTGTTGAACTTTGATGAACTAAGATTTGTTGAAAGAACAATCTTTTGGTTTCTTCACACTTCTTCCATCTATAAGCTTTGTTGGCACAAATGGACCTTCCTCAATAACATCCCATAACTCCACATTTTTTGATTGTAAGAATACTCTCATTCTTGTTTTCTAATCACTGCCATCAAAGAAAGAAGCACAATTAATAACTAAACCTTCATACCTTGCAATGTCGTGAATGGATGCCATTTTGAGATCTAACTCTTTGGATGTTAAGACAAAAAGAAATATATTAAAGGCACAAGCTCTAATACCAATTATAAGTCTCAGTAGGGGGTAATGAATGGCAATCCAAGAGGGGGAGTGGGTGAATTGGATTTAAAAACTTTTGCAAAGTAAAACTATTAACAAAGTTTTACTTTCAAACTTAAATCAAAGTGTAAATGCAGAAGCAACTAAAGATCTAATCGGCATACAACAAAATAGATCAAATACAATACAAAGCAATTAAATAAGAAAGTGCAATGGAAGAGAGCACAAATCCAATTTATAGTGGTTTGGTCCTCCTTGACCTATGTCCACTCCTATAGCTCCACTAGAGAATTCAAATCCAATAAAGATTCTTCCTCACTTGCGGGTGAAGAGAAACCATTACACCTTATTTTTGCATGATCAACAAGAAAACCTTTACTCATTGTTTTTGCGGGCTCAAAAGAAAATTGTTTCCCTAGTTTTTACGGGCTCAACTAGCAAAGTGAACCACTTATTTTTATAGGATTAACAAGCCAAACCAAACTCTAGTTTTCTAAGGCGCACTAGCAACCACCCTTATTTTTATAAGGCACAACAAGGAAACTTATCTACCCAAAGCAAACAACCTTGCTTGTTACAAAGATAACACAAAGATGTAATAGATTAAAGCTCACTCAAATCCAATAGTAATATAGCAAGTAAATAGCTCAAATGGGTTAGAAAGGT
>CAODLS010499126.1:0-12809 GCA_948243855.1 Flueggea neowawraea | reverse complement strand
TGTTGTAGTAGTTTCATCAGCTACCTCCCTCAAGACTTCATCCGCCAGACTCAATAGAATTTTACTATGCGCTTTCTTCACAACTTCCGTTTTTTGTGCCACTGTCAGTTCTACTGGTAATTTCTCTTCATCTTCAATCGCCTCCTCACAATTCTGCTGAACCAGAATTGCCTTCATCTTCAGCTTCCACAACGTGAAATCATTCGAACCATTGAATTTCTCAATATCGAATTTATACGAAGACATCTTCTTTCTGCAGAACGAACTCAGGAGTTTCTGAACAAACAACTGTGTCTCTAATACCACTTATCAGGAAATCAGATGATAAAGGTAAATGCGGAATAACAAAGAGCAATCACACAAGAACACAAGATTTACGTGGTTCGATCAATCTGATCTACGTCCACAAGCAGAGTACAAATAATTCTACTATTCAGAGTAAAAAACAAGCACAACAGCTTACAACGGTGTTCAAAAGTTTACTCGGCCATCAAAAGGCCCCCAAGATGTTCCCAAACCCCACTTATATAGTTAACAAGTAATACAATCCTAAATAGGAAGAGAGAAACCATAAAAAATCCAAACCTGTCCAAACATCTTCAGTTATGAAGACACGAGCATGAGAGAGCCAAACACGGACGAAACAAGCAAAACAAGGTCAAAATCCTGTTTCCGTGGGAAACCGCACAGCACACGATCTGGGACACGGCCGTGTATCAGGCTGTGTCCCTGCGCTGTCAACACACGGTCTGGGACACGACCGTGTCCCAAGCCGTGTCCTTCACTGTTTTGACAAACACTCTTCCATTCCACTTCCAGCTTTGCACACGGGTAGTGCCACGACCGTGTGCACGTCGGTGTCCACCAATAGCCAATTTTCCTCCATAATTCCGTCCATTTTTAGCTTGATATTACTTTCTTTAAGGTTTTAGCTTGCATCTTGATCAAGAAAATCACTTCAACATTAACAGATACCATTTCACATTGTTTTCTTTATTGTAGTAGTTTGGAGAGCTGCTGGGTTGTATGGGGTTGAGTTTGATGTTGATTGTTTTTTTTGTTGTTGGTTAACATTGTTGATGAAAGATTATCAACTAAGTTACTCAATTTATTGTGTATGATTTGTTGGTCCCTTTGGTGCAACCAAAACAGTGTGGTGTGGAATGGTCGCTCGAAAAACCAGACTGAGATTGTGAGTCTCTAAACTTCATTCACATGAATAAATGAGTGAGTGCTCACACTTTTTATAGGATATCAAATTTTTTAAAAAATTATTTTTTTAATTAAACATAATCGATATATATTTTATAAGTAGTAATTTTAAAAAAAATTACTTCTCAAAAAATTAAATCAAATAAATTTTAAAAATTAATAAAATATTTTGAAAAGCTAGTATGTAAAACTAACAAGTAGTCAAACAATCCATTTACTTTTTTGGTGCAAAAACAATCCATTTCCTAATGTGCATATAATTTATTCCACAATAAAGAAAAAACGTGAAATGCAATTAATAGAAATGAATGAAAAGATAACAACCCTCCATTATAATTTATCCACTTTGTACCAAGAAAGGCAATGAAGATAATCTAATAAATCTTTTTCTAAAACAAGATAAATCCAATGTCCATTATAAACTGTCGGCACTGGTCCCACCTCATCAACCACTTCAACATTCCACCTCGTCCACACCACGTGTCACTCTTTCACTCCCTCCTTCCTTCACCGCTTCGTCAGTCCATCAACTGCAACCTCCCTGTTCTTTCAAAAAGTTTGTTGAAACCAAACGAATGAGTAGAACCAAAGCCAGTTTCTCTCTCTCTCAAAACCCCCCAAATTTAGGTTTTGACAAATTAACCTGATCATCGATCTTTGTTTTCTTCCCATTTTCCCCTCCTTGACCTCCGCATCCACCTCCTTCTCATCTCGACGGTCCGATAGATACCTGTTTTAGCCACATTCGATGGTTATCTCGTCTCGGAATCGCGGTTTCCTCTGTTGTCGAAGTCGTCTTCTTTTTCGGTTTGGGTTTTGTAAAGGTTTCAGTTTTATGTAATTGAGGTGAAATTCATGATTTGCACGCATACATTTGTATATAGATACGTGTTTGAGATTAATTAGGGTTTTTGTGTTGTGAATATTGTGATAATTACAATTATTATGATTATTGAGGAGTTGAAAGGTGTTGGGAAGGAGGAGGTGGAGGAGAAGAAGAAGTGTGGGAGTGGAGATGTTGTTGGTGCCTAGGATGCGAAGAAGGTGTTGATTGGTGCTGGAGCACGGGCTTTGTTTTACCCGACTTTGGTTTATAACGTTGTTAGGAACAAGATTCAGACCGAGTTTCGCTGGTGGGATCGTGTTGGCGAGGTATATTTCCTTCTTGGATTGTGCCTTAATTGTTTTTGATTTTTTGTTGTTTTGATGTATGATTGTTTGTACTTAGATTTTCTTATGTATATGGCTTTTGATCGATTCTGTATTTATTTGAGATTAATGTAGAAAAGAGGGAAATGCAAGAATTAGAAAGGGAAATGCATATTCTGTGGACTATGGTTTTTCTTTTGTTATTTGTTTAGGTGTATTGTTGAGCTTATGAGATGTTGATCATGTATTAATGGGTTATGTACGTCCATTCATGGAAAGAAGAAACTCGTTATTTGTTTTGGAAGTATTTTTCGTGATTGAAGCTCAACATATCTGGGATTGCTATTATTCTTGGATTCTGTGAGTGTATAGAAGAGCTTCTGTATCCTATGTGTATTTACTAGAAGTTGCGTTAGAATCCACCAAATTGAGATGCATAGCTAATGTTTTCTGATATTTTTCTCATTCAGTATATATTACTGGGTGCTGTTTCGTTTCCAACTGATGTCCCTCGTCTGAAGGAGCTTGGTGTTTGTGGAGTGATCACTCTAAATGAATCATATGAAACACTGGTTCCCACATCATTATATGAAGTAAGTTCTGTAAAATCATCAGATTATTATGCATTCTATGTAAACTTCAATCTTATGTTACTATGGACCTGATATTATTTTTCCTTCTTGTTAAGTTTATCTCAAATTGCTTACCTGCCAGGCTTTTGAAATTGACCATTTGGTGATCCCTACTAGAGACTACTGCTTTGCACCATCATTGGGTGATATATGTCAAGCTGTAGATTTCATTCATGGTAAAATTGTTTTCACCTGTCATGATTTTTTTTTCTGGAAGTGCACAATACTTCATCTGGAGATGAGATTAACTGTTACCGATTTTGATATTTTTTTTTGTATGGTTGTGGTGTAGAGAACGTGTTGCAGGGAGAAACCACATATGTTCATTGTAAAGCTGGTCGTGGTCGGAGCACCACCATTGTGATATGTTATCTGGTAGGTGCATGGAAGAGCTATGATTGTTTTGGTTTTGGATAATTCTCCACATCTTGAATTTATTTTTACTGCCTTTTTGTTTTGTAGGTACGGCACACGCAAATGACACCAGATGCTGCATATGACTATGTGAGGTCCATCCGACCAAGAGTGCTTCTTCTAGCAACAGCTCAGTGGCAGGTCAACAGCTTTTAGCATGTTTTATTATCCATTCTTGATTTTGTATTCCTTCAACTTCATGAAGTTTCAGTAGTGTCCTTATTTTTATGATCCTGAATGTCGTGATAATTTATCAGAAAATATTGGATGGGTGGCTAATATAGTGGAGATTCTTTAGAGCAGTATCTGATCCATAATTTTCTTTTGTTTTACAAGCAAAAACAAAATTGAAGTACTTGATTAGTTTTTATGTCCAAACTCATTTGATTAGACAGGCTTGTGGCAAGACGTGCCTTTCTAGCTTTTTCAATTCTATTAATTTCTGCATAATAATTAGTTATTTCTTTGTTGGTATTTGCAGGCTGTTCAGGAATATTATCATCTTTTCGTCAAAGGCATATTCCCCAATTTAGTGCTGAAAACCCCAGGGAAAGCACTTCTGAAGGATATTATGCCATTTGATGATAGCTCTGTAGCAGTAGTTACAGAAGCAGATCTTGATGGATACGATTCTAGTTTCGAGTCAGCTGCTGCTGGAAATGAAATATGGGCTGATTTAAGTGTTGTCTATCGTGTTCGGCTTGCTGGTAAGGCAGCTATGGCAAGAATTTCCTGTTTATGGTTCCAGTGTCGTCCCCATCAAAAGCTTTTAGGGGACCAGATAGATAGGAAAAGCAGTTGCTCGATCAGCCATGATCACTTGGGAGGTATCAGTGTAGGCATCCATGTCTATTAATGAAGCCAATGAAATGCATATAAGAAGTTTGACAAGTTTAATCTTCTTTTTTTTTTCTTTTTAATTTCCCCCGTATATAAGATGACAAATAAATTTAAATTAAGCAGAACATGTTTGGGTTTGTTATAAACCCATTGTTAATTGACTTCCAGAGTCTTGAATGAAAAAGTAAGAAAACGAAACATGCATGGTTTTTAATCATACGCAGGTTGGCTAGTGATGGAAATGTTCATAATAATGCATCTTAATTACCAAGAATTGATAATAAAAATACATTTACGTCGTAAAACCGAAAACAAAGAGTGATATATGTTTGATGTTGATGTTTTAATTGGCATCATTCTGCTCTGGAAGTCCAACGAGTTCTCTGGCAAAGCTTTTGACTGACTCAGGCCACTGGAATGAAGTTGATCCTTCTAGTATCATTTCACTGCCATTGTCTTCTTCCACTTCATTTTTCCCATAGTGGGTTGGTGATATCTTACGTGGAAGTCCTTCCATTTTAACATTGCTTCTTCCAGGAGATGTTTGATCCACCAAGTAAGGCACATCATACGTTTTCATGTCACTTCTGGAGATTCCTAGATGCCCTCCTGAAACGTTCACGAAATGTACTCTTCCTGCCTCGTTTAAGCTTCTCAGACCAATCCAGTCCTCTGTGAAGAGCTTCGTCTGTGAAAAAATCATTCATAAGCAAACAGCTAACTTTGAAAGATCGTCGCTGGCCAATCCATGGAGTTCAGTTTAATGTGAGACATAGGAAGATTGATTCGTACCTGCTGCACTGGTAAAACTGGTTTAAAAGCTCCATTTGGATAATAACCGAACCACTAAGTTTCCCTCGGTATCAGCACATTGTCGTTGTTGGACTGTTGAGTTCATGAAATGAAGAAAAAGAAAAAGATGACTGTACCTTAACATTTCGAGCTAAAAGCTACAAGAAGCACAAGCTGCAAGAGGACAATGCAAGATTTACCATGATGAGCACCAAATTTTGCAAACTAGAGAATTTTTCCTTGTAGGTTGAGTTCCTTTCACTAGGACTTTCATTGTTAAGTCTAGGAAGAAATCTGCATTTCTCCAAGTAGTGTGGAATATCCTAGCAATCATGAAAATAGTTCTGATGGTAAGACGTCTAATTAGTTAGAAAGAAAAGAAATGTCCAGAGCAATGCAGAACATTTCACAATCATATGCTTCACTTCAGAAAATGAAACAATCTTGGACAAATACATGGCCATTCTGACAAGGGATAAAACTCACATTAGGGAATTTCAGATAGCCACTGGGAGCCAAGTGTTCCTGCAAATACACATTTCAAAATTTAACTTGTCAAGCCTTGTCAAAGACATCAGACTGAGAATTGAATTTGAAAGTTTCTCATACAAAGACATGCACTTTATTATATGGGCGGTAGAGAAAACGAAGAGATATGCACAAACCTGAATATAGTCACTGTAAATCTCTGCCCTGATTAGAGCGTCTGCAATTATGCATATAATGCCAGACTGCACAAGTATACCCACTTCAACAATATCAGTTGGAGATCAAGATAGAAGAAACATGCATCCTAAAGAAGTTCAATTGTAGAAATATATTAAAACCGAAAAGTTAATCTTTCGTGGTCTAATTGAAAAGTTAAAACCTTTTGATGAACAGTGTAATACTTAGGCTGTGTCCATGACATGGGAATCTTTGGCTAAGAGGTTCAACTTCAACCAGAATTGCAGAAAATCAGATATTATATTTAGAGGCAATTTTTTTTGTTTTTTTCATTTCAGCAACCTAGACTGGAGCTTATGTATGAGCATGAAGCCTTACAAAATCAGGCTTAAAAAGAGATATCTGGCATATCATAAGTTTTGGTGTTCTCTTCAGTTGTAACAATAAGATATTGCAGAAAGCAAATCAATATTTTTATGTTCTTGAGACAAGCTTGTAAGAATTATTAATGCAAATTGCCATATAAGTGGAAAATTTTATTTCTCACTCTTGCCAACAACAATTCCATTTCTATAATCATTCATGGGAATAGATCTATTAACGGAATTCATTTGTGGAAACCTTTTATGGTTTTGAAGATGAGTTTAAATTCAAACAAAGCTTGATTTATTCATTTTGAACTTAAAAACAGAGATGGTGCAATAAGTTTCGGATAGTTTGTGATAGCACTTACACCACAAAGAGGAACAGAAGCAGTACCAGCATGAGGTCCCCCTAAAGAAATGAAATTCTTGACCTGGTTCAACGATTGCAGAAAATAAAATCTGAGTAAAATGTCACTCTTTTCAAAAGAAGTGAGCTTGTATGGAAGAGTAACAAGTAAACAATGCAATAAAGTAAAGACTATCGTCCAAGGATTACTAAACAACCTAATGCAGTACATAAAAATGAGTAACCCAATGTACTTTAAAAAGAGTTAAAAGAAATTTTAAAAGAAGCTGTTTCTTACAGGAGGTCCACCATCACAGAACTCTACCGATTAAGTTGCCCTGTCAAACAAAAAGAAAGAAATGAACAAGGAGAACAATGTAGAAATTGGTTTCGGAATCACAGATAACATGAATTAGAATTCTGAATTTCTGATAATAAAAGCATAAACACATATCCGAGAAATATTTTTCCTTTTGAGAGATCAACTAGTTACAAATAATCCTTCACCTGAATAATAGGATAAAATTTTTGATGTTATAAATTTGAGTTTCGAAAGAAACCTGCTTTAGATTATTTGAGAAAACAACAGAAGGAATTATAATTAAAATGAGTAAGAAAATGTCTAATTTCAATTCCTATTCATACATTGATATGAGGAGAGGGAGATGAAAAACTACATAGATAACCTGAATTGAGTAACACTAAAAATTGCACGAATTGAGTAAGTTGATCAGAATAAAATGAAGCAAGTTGATTAATCATTATTATTTCAGTCATTATCACCAATCGCTATACAGGGAATGGTATATCAATTTTTTAGTCATTGTCAACACTTTAAAGATAACCATTTTGTTACAGAAGTTTTTCTCTGTAGTAAAACCATTTGATAGGATCCCAGAATGGTCTTTGCAGAACAACCAGGAATTCCTTAGCAGGCATTATGATGCATCAACAAGACATTCATTAAAGTTGTGAGCCAAAAAAAAGAGGGAAAAGCAAAGAAAAGCACACTATACAAGAAAAAGATAGCATACAATTATACAAGTGGTCACATATGTCCTAAAATATGAACAAACTGATAAGAAATTCACCAGATGAAGGCATAAGTTAATTGCCTGAAGGCATTTTTACAGTTTCTTTGATATCTGAAAAAATAAAGATCTAGAGAAATTTTTATAGAGAGAATTAACTTGTTAAATTATGAAGTGATTCATCATTTCCTAAAATGACAATTTGTAAAGTAAGTGGAAGGATCATGGAAGTCTAGTAGGAAGTGCAAATCTATAATCAACATGGAACATTCCAAACAAGTAAGCAAAATGTAATAAGAAACTGAAGAATGTCAAGAATTAATGATAATTGAAATCACTATTTCAACAAATCACCTGGGAGAGACCAACAATGTTATAACCATTTCTCAATTCTTTCATGCTCTTCACGTGTATGTGTGGCAACATATTATTGGGAATTAAGTTTCAAAAATCAACACCAAGACACTTGACCATAATCACATATACCAGTATAGCTCTCCCACCTTCTTACAAATTTCTTCTGTCTGCAAATACATGAAAAGGTTCAAAATCAAGACACAGGTTCTTTAAAATGATGAAACCTTGAAATATATCCAAAGTCTGTTTACCTGTTTCTCAAGAGGCATAAACCAGGAATCCTATGTTCCATCCCCAACTTCTCTGCACAAATAAAGAATCTAAGCAATCATATCTCAGCTATGGAAGGCATTTAAAAGGCTTTAAACTCCATTTAAGCAAATTAATATTCCAGAAAAATTAAGTTTTGAAGAACCAAAAATTTTCTTCACTCAGATATTTCTCTCATTATATATCATCAACAGAGGATCTAATTTAAAGCACCGAATGATAAAGCAAAACAAGAAGAATATACAAAATAAACATACAAGCAATATCCTGGAACATTAGAAAACTTCGACAGTAGCTGAGTGAACTGATTTACCCCTCGATTCTTGCATTGGTCTCCTATACCTGCCATTGAGGAAAATGAAAACAAGGGTGAATACAAGAATCACAAAATAAAAGCTTCAGTGAAGACATTCGAAACTCAGAACATCTTATCCCTGTTGAAAGAAACTGGCTGAACATAAATAATAAGATTGAAAAGCCTCAGACAATAAAGGGATATAATGAGCAAATAGTGATTGTTTGCACAAAAATATAGACAAAAAGCTGGCATTAATCAATCATCAAACAAATAAATAATAAGCCATATACATATCAAATTTGTGTTTCCGTAAGACATTTACTTGAACAATGAAGAAAGAACAGCATTCATCTCTTATCTCTAGCTTTAAATGAACTAAATGTAAAGTATTCAATTAAATCCCATTAGATCATTCTTTTTTGTATTCATAATCTTATCAAACCCAGTCCACTAAACAGTCCAACTCTGTAATGTTCACATACCATGAATTTAAATCCACTCATTTTTCTTTTATTATGTTAGACAGGAAAAAAGGAAAGACACGTTTTGCACAAAATAAAGCTGTGTTCTTTCCATTTACCTAGTCATCTGCTGATTATAATCTGCCCCCACAACACTTCCACTTTCAAGTATTCAGAGAACAACAAAACTAAAAAAACAAATCACTATAAAACTTATCGAAAACATAATCTCTTACTGACAACCAGCACATCCAGAAAGAGCAAAATACCAAAAAACAAAACCAGCCCACCAACCAAAATAGAACTTATATATCACAAATTCAGAGAAAGAGAGAGATTTACCACGGAGAACAATGAAGGGTATAGAGTGCACAAGTGGGAAGATCAAAAGGGTCACAACAAAGACAACAGAAATCACACAAGAAGAACGAAAAGCCATCAACTTTATCTTGTGATTGCTGCAAAAGCAAATATTTTTACAGTTGGTTAGTCCCTCCAAGAACTTTTGGAGAGTTGGGTATGAAGTTATGTATTGAATTGCAGTGAAGAGGCTATAAATGAAGTGGTGGGTTGTGATTGGTGAGAATGCCCTTAAAACATGGAGACAAGAATGGAATGATCAAGCAACTAATCACCGCCCATGGCATTGAATGCCAATTTGTTTGTTGGTCGATGAATCAGAATGGATTAAATGAATGTCACGTCATATATTTCGCTTCTTGAAGTCACCAATTGGAAAGCAGAGTGTGTAAGGGGGGAGAGAATTGTGGAAATTGTTGGGTGGCTGGGTTGGGTGTTTAAGACTTGGAAGCATCACTTGCTCCTCTTTTGTTTTCTCTTTGATATGGATGTTTTCGTATTAATTTAATTATCTCCGTCCAACAAAAATTGTCCATTGTATACAATTTTCGAAATAGAACTGATTTGTTTCGAAATAGAACTGATTTTTTTCTCCATTAGCTCAATTTCTATCTCTTATTGTTACTAATCAATAACTGTAAATAATTAATTTAATCAAATACGTAATTTTGAGTTACTCGCAAAGGTAGTGTTTTTTTTTTAATTTAACTAACTTGTGATTTTTTTAATTGTCAAATATTTCTTTTGAGATTTGGTTTAGTTTTTGAGGAAATTACCTCCCACTGCATTTTTGGACATTTTGATTTCACAAATAATACTGAAGGGATTATTTTTTTATGATATGTAGCACTCATATTTTTCATTCTACAAATATTACATTATTTATACCTTTTTTTCAAAAGTTGAATTGTATTTTCTTGAACAATAGTTGAAGTCACATGGGTATTTTGTTTGGGTAAAATAAGTTGGAGATGATTATGGTGAAGTTGAAGGCGTTTTGGGACATTTTTGTACAGACACGGACATGTACAAACCATATCTAGGAGTGTCATGCCCGTGCTGATGCACGTGTAATGTGTTGGAACCGAAACGAAGGCAAGCTGGCAGGACACATTCTAGCCAACAGCCGTGTCCTTGGCCTTGGAGTTCTAGGTCGTGCCATTTCGACACACGGTCACAAGAATTTGACCTTGTAATCCATGCTCCGCTCGTGTCTTACATCCTCGTGCATGTGTCTTCATTTTGGAGGGTCTTATAAGAGGATTTAGGGCATAGGGTGGTTGATTTTGCCTAGGAAATATTATAAACATTTAAATAGTGGCTTGAGAAAATTCTTGTAATTTTTTGATCGACTTTTATAGTGAATAAAATAATTATTCACTCTCTTTATCCGTGAACGTAAATCAATTAACTAAACAACGTAAATTTTATGTGTCGTGTGATTGTTCTCTCCTATTATTTTGGGTTTCATAATGAAAATGCATGTGAACCTTGAGTCTATTAGTAAATCTATAGTTCAGTTGTATTAATATATTCTGAAATATTATGAGGTTGAGCATTTGATATTGATTGGTAAAAATGAAAAAAAAAAAAAGCACGCAAGTTTGCCTTTTTCCTATTATTGAGAAAAACTTATTTTTTTATTATTAATGTGGGATCTTCGAGAACATTTGTACAATTAATGTTTTCGTTGATTTAAAAAATAAAAATCAAATTTTCGTTGATGGGCGGAGAGATTGATGCAGTGTCAAGAAGTGAACAAATGGAGAATTCCTCCTGTTTGGTGGATCAAGTTGAGTACAATGTTTGCCCACTCTAATTGATGTGCATGTGTCAAACTCACACATCCACTAGAAAAAATAGACTAAGAAAAACTTATAAATATCACTCGAACCCATAAATAGTCCTTCAATTTATATATATTTTTTTTAAATTTTATAATTTTTTTAATAAATTTTTAAATTTGTCAATTTTATTCTATTAACAACAACTCTGTTAAATTAACCACATCAGTTAACAGTGTTAAAAAAAAATTAAAACTGAATCTATAAGTAAGTCCTCCAATTTATAATTTATTTTTCTTTAAGTTTTTTCCGTGCACATATATTTAATTATTTCACTTATTCTTTCAACAAAAAATATATTTAAACATATAAATATTAATTATTATTTCACTTATTCTTTCAAAAAAATATTTTGATATATTTTAATTGTAAATTCAATTTTACAATGGTAGAATTTTTTATTTATATTAAGTTGGAAATGATGTTGGGTGTAAAGTCCAAATCAGTGCTATTTTTTTCCCCGTTGCTCAAGTGTCCACGCCATGAATCTAACCTAGTACCATTTGCAGTGTCATTTTTAGATGTTGCTACTACAATATATTTGTATATTTAATAAATCAATATATTTACTAATTATAATTAAATTTTATTACTATTGTTTTTGTAAAAGTATAGTAAAATATAATAAAGTATGAAAAAAATAAAAAATATTTATGTTTAATATTTATATATTATTAAATATATCAAAAAATATTTTTTTCTGAAAGAATAAGTGAAATAATAATTAATATTTATATGTTATTAAATATATCAAAATATTTATGTTTAATATTTATACGTTATCAAATATATTTTTTGTTGAAAGAATAATCGAAATAATTAAATATTTGTGTGTACGGGAAGGATTTAAGGGAAAATAAATTACAAGTTGGAGGTCTTACTTATGTGTTCGCCTCAAATTTTTCTAACACAGTTAGCTGACGTGGTCAATTTAACGAATTTATCCTTAATATGGTGGAATTGACAAGTTTAAGGACTTATTAAGAAGATTGTAAAATTAAGGAGCTTAAAAGAAAAAAATTACAAGTTCAGGGGCTATTTATGGGTTCGGCCTATAAATATCTATCCATCTCTTTTAAAGAACAAAATCATACGAGTCAAAGAAGTTAAAGCGGACAATAGCTGATATTTGACACTAGAACAGTTACATAAAACAAGTGGCAGATCTTTCTAAAATATGAAAAGTTATATGGTGAATGAACATATCACCGTACCTAAAGCAAACACAACCCAGGCGTGAGATCTGAACTTAAGATTTTGTAGACCTTAAGGTATTCAAAGTGTGACTTCTTCCCTAACAAAGCCGCCAAACGTCACTTAATTTGACAATGTTGGAAAAATACTAATTTATCTCAAGAGTTGAATTAGTCGAGACCAACCAATAATAAACTACTGCACTAGATGATACCTTAAATTCTGTTGATAGTTGAAGCTGGAACAAATATTACATAACTTGTTAACAAAACCAAAGCATTCTGTGTGTCACCAACTGCTGCATTGATCATCAGAGCATCTTGAGAAGACTAAAAACTATTCCAAGTTTGCAGGTTTAATACAGAAAATTTTCGTTTTTGTCTTTCAAAATTGAGTTAACAATCTATTGATACTTCAAGCCTCAAGTAATTTCTCACTTTCTACCTGTAATTCCACCTTCTTTGCTCGATATATCTTTACACTCCACAATGCTGCCACTGCCATAATACAGAACATTATCTTCAAGAACTTGCTCTGAGCTTCACTCGGAGCTATTTTCTTAATCGAGAAACCTGCAA
>CAODLS010499109.1:0-24318 GCA_948243855.1 Flueggea neowawraea | reverse complement strand
TATATATATATATGATTTACTTCATTTATAAATATTTTTATAAATATTTTAAATAAATATTTTGATGAGTCGGGTAGTATATCTGATCACAGAGGCTTGTGCGGGATGGATCGGGCTTCCACAGACGGTCTTCCTCGTAAGCTGATCACGGGCCCGACTATGGGTCGTGACATTTTCTCACTAGGGTTCTTACCCCTTTCTTTTCTATCTATGTTCCTGTACTCATTATTGCATGTGATTTTGGTTGTTTGCGACTTATTAGCATTCAACACTTGGTGAGGCATTCTGCAGTTGCAGTCAGTGCCCTTTAGTTTGGGCCCAGTTATTTATCTTGTTAGTAGCTCCAAACCGGTTTGCTTGTGGGTGTATGTTTTGGAAACTTATTTGGTATTTAATTAATATTTATTATTTATCAAATAAATTATTATTATTGTTTAAACTTATGATTCAAACAATATTTGAATTTCTACTTACTACTTATCAAAAATGATTTTGCTATCATTTTTAATATTATGGTTTGGCTATGTTTTTTAGGCTTGTGTGAGATTGACATGGCTTCCACAGACGGTTCGTCTGGTACGCCGGTCAAGAGCAAGGAAGTAAAAGCCTTGTGTCTTGGGCTAATGTGTGCTTGCCTAAGAAAGAAGGAGGGCTTGGATTACTGATCTTTGTTCTTGGAATAAGGCTGTAGTTGGTAGGAAAATATGGGATTTACTTAATGCTAAGAAATCCCTCTGGGCTATCTAGATTACCCAATAGAAACTAAAAAAACTCAGCTTTTGGGGCATAACCAAACCTTTTGATTGCAGCTAGGCATCATGAGGGCACTTACTCGAGTTGAGGGCTGAGTTTGGCCCTTGGTTCACATATACGCTTGGGAATGGGAAATCTTTCTCTTTTTGGGCTGATCCATGGTTTTATGGACAATCGTTGCAACATGCTTTCCCTGAGTTAAGTCCCTCTGATTCTGACATACCAATGGATGCAAAGGTTACTGATGTCTGCAGATATAATCAATGGGCACTTCCTGAACCTGTTCATGATATTATGGAAAATGTATGGGCTGCTATCTCCCATTTGCAATTGGATGATATGTTGCCCAATAAAATCACATGGAAACATTCCTCTAGTGGTGCCTTTTCAATCCGCAGTGCTTGGAATGTGTTTAGGCCTAAAAAGCATGTTGTGTCGTGGTTTAAGCTTGTTTGGGGACCTGATCATGTGCCTTGGTTCTGTTTTATTTTGTGGCTAGCCCTGCAAAACAGATTATCTGTTAAGGCAAGTTTGCTCAAAATGGGTACTGTTCATGATGATAGTTATGTGTTTTACAACACAATGTCTGAAACAATAAATCACCTGTTCTTTGAATGTGTTTTCACCAACCATATTTGGCAGGTTCTTCTTAGTATGTGCAGGATTCGGCGGAGCATTTTTCCATGGAGGAAGGAAATTAGTTGGTTCTCGAGACGTGCTGTAGGTAACTCTAAACTGTGTAGATTGAGACAACCTTTATTTGATGCAATGATCTGCTGGACTTGGCAGGCTCGAAATGAGATGATTTTTCACCAAAACCGAGCTTCTAGGGATCAAATTGTGAGCAAAGTGATAGGTAGTCTAAAGCTTAAATTTGATGATTGTACTGTTTTGTTTGCCTCTGCTATATAGGGTTGGTTTCCAATGGTTGTGGTCTAAGACATTGATGTATAGCTTCTTATTGTGTATAGGAGTTTATGGTGGAAAATGTTGATTTTGCTTGGGCTTCCTAATCTCTCTGGCCGGATGGAGTCAAAGCTCCGTTATGGTGAATTTTTTAATCAGGGTGTTTTTTTTTGTATAGAAATCTTATTGAATGTGTACTCTATTCCTTTCAAAGTAATGAAATTTTAATCTTTACCAGAAGAAAAAGGTCATTTGGACTTTAAACTACTAAATCAATGCTATCTGGTATTATTGGTTAATAAAATAACGTCCACAGGTTCTCTACAAATATGTTTCTCTCTGCTACTATGCCCTCCCACCTTCCCCAAGCTATTGTCGAATCACCTGACATATATAGTCCAAAAAAGACCTGTATATGCCACATTCTCTTTCAGATACATATCTAAATTCTACATGGATCATGACTGTCCATATATTTATTTTTTCTAAATATATTTAGAGATCTCTCATATATGCAAATTTCTTGACTAACTTTGACTAAATACACAATATTGGACGGCTTACCACACTTTACGTTGTAACTGATACCGTAAATTGCCAACATTGCGTATCTTCTTTATCTTTAACCGACTGACAGTAAAGCCATCTTCATATATGCAAATTCCTTGTCTAACTTTGACTAAATACACAATATTAGACAGCGTACTTCCACACTCTATGTGATAAATGATACCGCAAATTGCCAACATTGCGCACCTTCTTTATCTCTGACAGTATGGTTTGTTCCCAATCATTTATTTCCACTCTAAAAAAAGGATACAGTTTCGTAAAAAAATAAAAAACAATAAAATTAATTAATCGGAGGATTTTTTTACCAAGACAACAAAAAACGTTGAAATCCCATTGAGACCACCAACATCAGCCACCGCTCACCGGAAAATATGCACAATTTTTAAATTTCAATCACTGCAGCATAATAAGTTTTGAAAACAAGGGAAACAATTGTTAATTTAAAATTTAAGAATTAAGGTAATTAAACGCTTAAAAAGAATCAATTTACTGATTGATATAACAAAACCAAATTAAAAGGGAGATGTAACAATAACAATTCAAAGCCATAAATTTCTTCCTTACGCCATTAACGTTTAGGTAGATAAAGTTTATCTAATTAAAACAAGAACTATTGCACAGAGAAGAAGTTCAAAGTTTATGTAAAGGTAGCTACACAGATTGTATCAATCATGAAAGGCCACAATGACAAAAACATAATCAATATAAGCTTTATTACAAGCAAAATTTACTCAGAAACTGTTGTATGATAAAATTTTAGCCTTGCTTATAAATTAAGAGAAGGACGCTAATTTCAAATAGCTTTGTTATGATAGTTTGCATGTCTTTATTTACTCTGTTGAGGACACCAAAACAAAATATAAATGTCATATCACATACATTTTGCAATTTGCAGATCATGCGAAAAATCCAACAAAACATATAAAATAAGAAAACCCCACGCATTGTTTATTATCATTTGCAGAATTACTATTATATTACGTTCCTGATATATATCGAAATCATCCATTACGTCACTGTATTTTTAAAAGACATCTATTGAGTCCCAGAGCTTAAAGACGTCTCAGAGAACTAACGGGAGGCTTAAAAAGACTTTTATGCCCTTTCTACACGTAAGACCGCTTGGATATGTCGGAAGCGTATCTCCCTCTTTGAATCATGTTTCCCTCTCTTTTTCGCTGAAGAACGTCTCTTTACACTCCTTATTAAATGGACAGTTCAAATCAACATTGCTCTTTCTTCTCAAAGCTCGAAAACCAAAGAGTTACTCCTTAAACCCATTTTCTTGCAGGCCATCCATTTTCGAAAACCTTACAAAGACTTTAGAACGAAAACCTTGGAGAGTGAAACCGAAAAGAAAAGCTAATAGAGATAGACGACTATTACAAAAGGCTGACAATTTTACTGTCATTTACACCTACAAGAGATCAGCAATGGCTTATCATGTATAACAATATATGAGCTATTAAATCGATTCATCATCTACTCTATGACACTTCAAAAACAACACTGAGCGCAAGAAGTCAAAACAAAAAAAAACGTAGCTACACTGATTGTATCAATCATGAAAGGCCACAATGAAATAAACATAATCAATATAATTTTTTTGACATGGCAAATTTATACCTAGAAACTGTTGTTGGATAAAATTTTATCCTTGCTTATAAATTAAGAGAAGGACGCCAATTTCAAATAGCTTTGTGATGATAGTTTGCATGTCTTTGTTTACTCTTCTGAGGAAACGAAAACATAATGTAAATTCAATATCACATACATTTTGCAATTTGCAGATCATGCAAAAAATCCAACAATACATATAAAATAAGAAAACCCCACGCTTTGTTTATTATCATTTGCAGGAATTACTTATTACATTCTTGAGATATATCAAAATCGCCCATCATACCATTGAGATTTTAAAAGGTTTCTATTGAGTCCCAGAGCTTAACGACGTCTCAGAGAACTAATGGGAGGCATAAAAAGACTTTTATGCCCTTTGCACACGTAAGATCGCTTGGATACGTCGGAAGCGTATCTCCCTCTCTGAATCATGTTTCCCTCTCTTTTTCCTTGAAGAACGTCTCTTTCCGCTCCTTATTAAATGCACGGTTCAAATCAACATTGCCTTTTCTTCTCAAAGCTTGAAAACCAAAGAGTTACGCCTTAAACTCATTTGCTTTCAGGCCATCATTTTCGAAAACCTTACAGAGACTTTGGAACGAAAACCTTAGAGAGTGAAACCGAAAAAGAGAAGCTGACAGAGATAGACGACGATAACAAAAGGCTGACAATTTAACTGTCATTTACCACCTACAAGAGATTAGCAATGGTTTATCATGAATAACAATATCTGAGCTATTAAATCGATTCATCATCTATTCTATCACACCTCAAAAACAACACTGAGTGCAAGAAATGAACAGAAAAAAAAAGGTAGCTACACTTTCACGACCCATTTTCGAACCATGGCCGACGTACGAGGCGAACCGTCTAAGAGAGTTTGACCCATCTCGTACAAGCCTCCTAGATTCAAACATATTGCTACCCAAATCATTTATTAATAAATAAATTTAATAAACATGTTAAATAAAATATTCATTTTTATAATTAAAATAAAATATATAAATAACAAAATAATTGTAATAATATTTTTAAATAAATATTGTTGTTAGAATATCTAAATACAAACATAACCCATATATACCAAGTGTGAAGCATCTAAACATAATAAATAAACCATGACACGATCAAAAGGGTGAACAATAACTGATAGAACCCCTCATTGAATATCTAGATGCCAAAGAGTAACCTGAAAGATAGTAATGTAAATAAACAAACAAAATAAGGGGGGTCAACCAAGTGAGGGAAAACACTTCAGACCACCTCATACGTGTCTCACAAATATTGTTTTTGAAAACTGTTCGATAATACCACACATAGATATAAGTGAATATACACACACACACACACACTAAAACGTAGAAGCTTTCAAAATCATTTTCTAAACATTTTTGCAGACAAAGCAAACAACAGGCATGAACACATAATGATAATAATATTATTATTTTCAAAGAAAACCATATCGAGGATATGGACCAAAGCAAAGGTTGTGCATGTATTACAAAAATCAATGTGATGTGGACTCCGCCACTAATCAATAACAAATCATGTGTTGGTCTGGAATACATGGTTACTAACATTCCTAGTAGTTGGGCCTTGTCGAAGCAATGGTATACCAAACGCTACGTATCCCATAGCGCGGGCGTCACATTTGCAAAAACATATATCATAATATTATTTCAAAATAGTCATGCAAGAATTGTCAAAACAAAGAGGATATATATATATATATATAAGTTCAAAAACCAAATACTGATTATATAAGAATAAATCACATAATCAGTTGATTAATTTAGTCAACCCTTAGATTAGTCAACTATCAAATATGTGTTAAGCACAACAAAAATAAATACAGTTTCGAGACACAGCATATGTATCTGAAATAGTCATCCACTCACCTGGGTGTCCAAAGCAAAGTCTCCAATCAAACACCACTAGCCATTGGCTGATCTCGCTGGCAGAAACAGGAAGCTGAAATATTTACGTACAAATCAAATATCAGAACAAAATACTAGTACTATGGTGGTATCAAATGTATGATACGCAAATAAATGCGAACACTCGCTCGACATCGAAAAATCTATTTCAGTCAAATATCTATCGCTCTGGTCTCAAAAATTGAATTTATTTAAAATTATGATTTGGTCCCTAACTTTTGTAAAATTATTTTTTAGTCCCTTAGACCTCAAAAATTATAAATTGGTCCCAAACTTTTTATAATTTATAAATATACCTCAAAGTATTTTAAATTTATAAATTAATCCTCCAATTATTTAAAATTACAAATTAACCTTAAGCTTTTAAAAATTACAATTATGTGAGAAACTTTCTAAAATTTACAATTTAATACATCAAAATATAAAGTTCAGTCCTCATTTTTCATTCAATCAACCCTTTTGTTCTTCAACAGCCCAGAACTTGAATTCACAGCCTAACTTGTTTCCAGAACTCATCAAAGCATCCAAATCAACTCAACACATTCGGATTCAACCAACCAACCAACCAACAAACATGAAAAACTCACCCGAACCATCCCCTTCTCTTACTCTCATCTTTCCCACTTTTAACCCATTAAAACCCAACTGAAACCAGCTAAAGCCCACACTAAGTGGCTCCCTAAAACCGAGCCTACTATCCCTCAAAAACCCAGAAACATTCAACAAGCCATTTCATCACCATCATCAAACTAACAAGTTCAAATTTCATTATTGTCTGGCTAACTTAATCCATCAAAAACACAACTACACAACTCAAACAATTGCCCATCAAAGCTCCAAAACGAAGCTCAATCCTCTACCAACAAATATGAAACAAAACAGAAAATGAAACATGGCACAATCTTGGGTTGAAAAGCTTACCTCAAAGATGAATGGAGGTTGAAGAGAGAGTTGAAGAGCACGGTTTTCAGAGTGATGAAATAAGGAAGAAAGTGGCTGAAGTTGGACGGTGAATCGGGCTTAAAAAGTCTGAAGAAATGACAGAAATGGATGGTGGAAGAAAGCTTGGGCGGTGGACTTGTTTTTATGATCTGAACGCCAGTGGACGACACGGTGAAGGAAGGAAACGACCTGCAGCTGGCTTCACACACGGTCAGACGACTAGTCATACATATAAACGCCCAGTCGTTCCTTCTCCTTTTATTCTGATTTTTAATCCCAATTTTTAACAATTTCCAACATAATTAACAGCTTAATTACTCCAAAAACTTTTTTAATCACCCAATTAACATTTAAAACAAAAAAAATTCAAATATTTAAATTATTTTCCAAAATAATTAAAAAAATTACCAAAAATTAATCCAAAATTTCTAGATATTACAAAAAATAATTGGAAAAATTAGACAAAATTAACCTAAACATTAATCCAAAAGTAACAGATATTACATACACTAATTTTAATAATCATGAAAGGCCACAATGACAAAAACATAATCAATATAATTTTTTTGTCATGGAAAATTTATACACATAAATTGTTGTTGGATAAAATTTTAGCCTTGCTTATAAATTAAGAGAAGGTTGCTAATTTCAAATAGCTTTGTTATGATAGTTTGCATGTCTTTTATTTACTCTGCTGAGGAAACCAAAAGAAAATCTAAATGCCATATCACATACATTTTGCAATTTGCAGATCAAGCAAAAAATCCAACAATACATATAAAATAAGAAAACCAACCGCATTGTTTATGACCATTTGGGGAATTACTATTACGTCCATTAGATATATTGATGTCATGACCCAAAATCAGGCCGAGACCGGCGTACGAGGCGAATCATCTATGGGAGCCCTACTCATCTTGCACAAGCCTCAAAGATCAGAACATACTACCCGAATTAATTAATTATCAAAATGTTTATTAAAATATTTAATTATAAAAAATAAACGACATATAAAATAAGTTTATATGAAATGAAATATACATATATCTAAATAAATATGTCAAAATAACATCAGTATAAACATAACAAAAGCTAAAGTAGCAATCTCGTAACCCAACAACATATCGGTGCGGAGCTCTAACAATACAAAAGAAGAACCCAGACAAAAAGGGCATCACTAACCAGTAGACTCCTCACTGGTAATCAAAAATGTGGAATGGTTGCCGAAACCAAAATCTGTGAACTTGAGATATAGGAATCAACATAGACAAAAAAAATAAAGGGGGTCAGAGTCCAGTGAGGAATAACACTCCAAACAGCTTCATACGTGCCTCACAAAGACTGTTTTGAAAATAGTTCAAAACTACCACATGCAATATATATATATATGTGTGTGTGTGTGTGTGTGTGCACATATATACACACACACACACACACACACTAATACGTAGTAGCGTTCGAAAATCATTTTCCAAACCGTTCGCAAACAAAGCAAACAGCAGGCACAAAAAACATATCGAATACATTTTCAGAGTCAAAACATATATCGTGAATATGAGACCATATCAAATGTGTGCATCTGGCACTATAACATATGTGATGTGGACTCCGCCAGTAATCACTAACACATTATGTGTTGGATCAGAACTGTAATACCCCATCTAGTCGTAATCGAATTTGTTGTAGTGTTCTGTTTAGTCTTGTTTGATCTTTGAGGTGGGAGTGTTGAGTGAAGGATTTGTTGGTTTCTTTGAGGAATTACTCGAGTATGATTTGTGTTACTCGAGTAAGAGAGGTGTCGATTAGTCAAGTAGACCAGAATGTTACTCGAATAAGCCGTGTTCTAGGTTGAGCACAAAGAACACCTGGAGACGTTTTACTCAAGTAAGCTTGAGGCTTACTCGAGTAAGCGTGGGATCTGGGCAGGGGTCTATAAATACCCCCACCCGACTCCTTCGTGCTATCACTCTCATTTCTCTCTCTAAACACTCTCAATCCGTCTAGGAGTCATTTTCATTGGTTCCCTTCCTTCTAGATCATCCTTTGAGGTAATATTAAGCTTCCAAACTCTTTTGTACTTCATTTTCCATCATTCTTGTATGAATGTTCATATTAGGGTTTTTGAATAATTGTTCATAGGCTTTTGTATGTGTTGTTTCTGTAAGAATGTTGTTAGGGGTTTGTTAGATCATGGCTTTGGAGGTCTAGAAACACTTAGAGGTAGCATAGATTCATGGAAATCAAGGATGGTTAGAAATGGGTTTGAACCAGTTCCGGGTTTGGGTGATTTATTGTCTTTGTTGTGTTGTTCTGATATTTTGACCAAATATTTGAGTTCTGGGGTTTGTTTATTTGCAATGTGGGTGTTTGGGATCGTTTTTGATCAGTGAAATCCAGAGTTGGTTGACTTTGGAGATTTCTGGGTAGCGTGTTACTCAAGTAAACACATGAACTTACTCGAGAAATCGAAGTGTTGTCTTACTCGAATAACGGATTGCTTACTCGAGTAAGCAGAGGTTGGTCTTACTCAAGTAGCAGTTTGTTTTACTTGAGTAAGGCAAGAGGTTTCTTACTCGAGCAAGCCAGTGTGTTGCTCGAGTAAGATGGGGTCCTTTGGGGCTCGTTTTGTAATTTTGCATTTTGTCGATTTTTGAGAGTTTGTGGACTCTTTTGGGGATTCTGATTACTTGAAAAAGTTAGTTAGATATCCTAGTATAGTCAAAGGATTATTTTGTAATTTGTCAAGTCCCTGGGACTAAAACATAATTTTGCACTGGTCGAGGACCAAACTGTAATTTTATGTAGATTCTGTATTTTTTTTATCCAGAATGATAGAGTATCATTTGACATGGATCATTTGGGGCCTTCTAAGAGTTCACATATGCATTTGCACATCATGCATCTGGTATTGCCACAGTACCACATTTGAGTTTGCTTCTGATAGATCTATCGATATATGTTTGTTATGTTCAGCTTCCTGTTCGTGCTCGAGAGACCAGCCACCGACGAGTGGGGTCTGGCGAGTGTTTTGCACTTGGATTTCTAGGTGAGTGAATAGCAGCTTCAGAAACATAGGCTGTGTCTCGAACTGTATATGTTTTATGTTGTGTATGACACGTACTCTGAAAATTTGACTAATTTAAATATTGGCTAATGATAAACTGACTATGTGTATTAATCAAGACTCTACTTTGAAATTAATATATATGTACTATATATCTTTCCTTTGATTTTGATGCTTCTACACATACTCTATTTTGATACTATATATTAGTATGCTTTTGTTTTTTGATATGGGACACCTACTGTTACGGGGTTAAATATGACCTTTGGTATACCAACGCTTTGATAAACCCAGCTATCAGGGTTACCGATAGCCATATGTCCTGATCAGACATATGATTTGATATGGTTTGTGGTGGAGCCCACATACTTTATTATTAGTGCCACGTGCACGCCTTCTGCTTTGGTCCCATATATTTTTATATGTATTTGACTCTGAAAACGAAAATCGTTTTATACGCCTCCGTATTTATGATTGCTTTGTATGCGAACCCTTTTGCGAAAGGATTTTTCTAAAAAGCTATTATGTATGTATAGCATGTATATATATATATATGTGTTAAACTATATATGCATGTGTAGTTTTGAACTGTTTTCAAAACAGTCTTTGTGAGGCACGTATGAGGCAATCTGGAGTGTTATTCCTAATTGGGCACTAACCCCTTTTGTTTCCTTTGTTTAAGTGATTTCTATTGAACAAGTTCAGAGATTTTGGCTTCGGAAACCGTTAGCATCTAGACACCAGTGAGGCATCTTTTGGTTAGTGATACCCTTTTGTTTTGTAGAGCTCCGCATCGGGATGTAGTTGAGTTACTGGGTCGCCACTTTGGCTTTTGTTTTGAGACTTTTGTTGTCTTCCACAATATTACTTTTGATATATTTGTTTATATGTATTGATTTACTATTTTTTTATTATTAAATGTTTTAACAAATGTTTTATCATCTGAATCGTTTGGGTAGTATGTTCTGATCTCTCAGGCTTGTGCGAGATGGGTTGGGCTCCCATAGACGGTTCATCTTGTAAGCCGGTCACAGGCTCGCAATGGGTCGTGACAAGAACACATGGCTATCGGCATCCCTGGTAGTTGGAATTTCTCATATCATTGGTATACCAAATGCTATTACTACCCTAGCACGGGTGCCCCATATTAGAAAACCAAATCACATTATACTATTACATAGTATAAAATCATAGTATGTCTTTAGCATCAAAATTTGTACGAAGATATATAATACATATATATCAGTTTCAAAACACAATACTGATTATTAAACACATAACCAGTTTATTTATTAGTCAATCCTCATATTAGTCCATATTCGTAATAGTATGTCCAGCATAACAAAAATAATAGTAGTTTGGAGACATAGCCTATGTGTCTGAAGTTGCTATTCACTCACCTGAAAATCCAAACGCACACATCAGTCCAGCCCCAATCGTCGGTGACTGGTCTCGCTGATAGGAACAAGAAGCTGAGCGAACAAATATATATCAACAGATATATCATAGATAAATCAAAATGCGATACTGTGGCTGTATCAAATGCTATGCAATGCAAATGCAAACTCGGACCCTCAAAAGATCCCCAAAAATATGTTTTGAATAATATTCTATCATTCTTAATCCAAAATTCAAAATTCACATAAAATTACAGTTTTGTCCCCGACCAATGTAAAATTACATATTAGTCCCCGAGACTTGGCAATTATAAAATATTTAGTTTTATTATGTGGTCCTCAAAGTATTTAAAATTTATTTTTAAATCCTCAAATTTTCTAAAATTATAAAAATAGTTTTAATTTCTCAAAAATTACAATTTTTTTCATACTTTCCAAAAATTACAAATATAGATTTCTACTTTTCAAAATTTCAAATCTGATCCAACTTGTAAAATATCAAGTTCAATCCCTAAATAAAATTTCCAAATTTATGGACAACTTCAGTTTTGGTCCTTTTCATTTATAGCAACATCCAATGGTACCTAAACCTACCAAACCCGTAGCTACACATTTTCAACCAATCAAAACACCATCCTTTTGTCCTCCAACAATCTAGGAACATAAAAAATCAATCCCATTATTTCCAAAAACTCAAAACCAACAACAACAGTCCTACACATTCGGCAAAACCAACAAAAAAAAATTAACAAATCAACCCAACCATTAACTTTCCATTTACTCTCATCTTTGACCAAGTTAATCCATCAAAACCAACTAAACACAAGCTTAAATCTACACTGAAATGGTCCTCAAACCAAAGCCACAGCCATGAAATAAAATCATTCAAAATAGAAGCTAAATATAGATAGCAAAAAGGAAGAAAGTGTAGAGTCAATAACCACACTAGAAGGGGGTTGAATAGTGTGGTAATAGAAGCTTTGAATTTTCTTCGAAAATAAATGTGATAAAAGAAATAACACCAAGAACTTATAGTGGTTCGACCAACTCGATGCCTACACCCACTACCTAAGTATCACCACTTAGGATTTCCACTATCAATCTTAACAAAGATTACAACTTCACTTTCTAGCTAAGTGAGAACTCTTACAAGATTCTTGATTTCGGTTCAAGAATAAAAACCAACCTAAGGATCTACCCTTTGATCCCACTCACAATCACTCTTGAAATGTGTTTATAAACACTCACCAATAATAAATGAACTACTGATACAAGCAATAATGATAACAATTAAATAACAATGAACTTGTATCAATATGAGAGAGAAAATCAAGACTTTAATGCTTGGTTGTTGTTTGGAATTAATGCTCAAGTGTTGTGTTTTCTTTTCTGAAGTCCCCTTGATGTATTTATAGCTTCTCATGTCCAAAGAGCCGTTGAGGGATTGATTAGAGCCGTTGTGAGATAGAGAAATCGAGCATTAAATGCTCCTGATAGAGCCCCTTACTCGAGTGAACAATCCTTGTTGATTGAGTGAGTCATTTCCCAGAATTCTATTTTTCAACAGCTTACTCGAGTGACAAACTTGTGTTACTCGAGTGACATATTTTTTGGACCGTTTGAGCCACCAACTCTTGATATTTTATCTCTGATTGTGTCAATCGTAGGTGAATGATGTTATCTTTAATGGATTACTCGAGTGATCAGTGCTATGGATTACTCGAGTGGGCTTTGATGTGTTACTCGAGTGAAACGGTGCATGGATTACTCGCGTGAAGTCTCGTTTTACTTGAGTGACAACTTCAACCAGTAGCCTCTGGAACTTTGATTACTCGAGTGATGAAAGTTGAGTTACTCGAGTGATTGGAGGCATGGATTACTCGAGTGAAGCTTCCTGTTACTAGAGTGACAAATGCATCCAGTAGCCTCTAGAAGTCCAAATGTTGCATTACTCTAGCGAGTGACTTCAGGTTACTCGAGCGAATTGAGGCATCTATTACTCGAGTGAACGTTCGTGTTACTCGAGTAACCATTGCATCCAATAGCCTCTAAATTTCCAAAAGATGCATTACTCGAGTAAGTGTTTCCTTGTTACTCGAGTGAAATAAACTGGGCTAAATGTTACTCGAGTGGATATGTTGTTTACTCGAGTGAACCGTTGCTGGATTGCAAAATTCACCAAAGTATCAAACACCATTTTGTTCATTATCAAAACATAAAGGAACTTGAATGTTAACCACTCTTGGTTCAAAAATCTCCCCCTTTTTTATGACCACAAAACATGGAAAATTTTGATACTCCCCCTTAGTTTATGTATCTATGAAAGACAAGTTTGAAAATTTGATCAATGTTTTTAAACCTTGTCACATTGGTTAGTCCATAATCTCAATAGCTCAAAGTAACTCCCTCTCAACATGACATTTATACCTTCTCAATTTTGACAAATTTTAACATAAATTTATTTCTAGCATCATAAAATTGCAAGCATCATCAAACTTATTCCATTTTTCTCCCCCTTTTTGTCATCAACACAAAAAATTTAGAAAGCAAAACCAAATGAATAAAATATCAAGGCATTTGAGTGAACATAAAACATCAAGGCATCCATTCATATAGGCTTACAAATTAGCCAAAATATACCAATCAAGTTTGACTATGCAAATAGGCATACAAATTTTCCAAATAACATAATGTTCAAATGAAAATGCAAATGTATAAAAATGCATGGATGTCGATCCTAAAAGTCAAGGGTAAATCATGGAGCTGGTGGTCGAGGAGGTGCGGAAGTAGAAGGCATATCATCGTTGTTAGTGCACCAAGCTTCCTTCATCCATTCCCAAGTGTCACTCACAAAACCAAGGAGTTTTTCCATCTTGCTATCAACCTTGTCCACCTTAGCTTCAAGTCTTTTAAATTCGTCAACACTAACCATGGTTCGAGAGGAACTAGCTCCACTTGCACCCTTTCTTCCACCTCGGGAACTACCAATGCTGCGATCAATAGGACTGGGGATACAATGTTGATCCCTTTAAAAAGCAAGTTGATCTATCTCTAATCTCACATGAGCTCCAAATATCCAACTTCATTTCAACGTCTTAATCATCCATGTATTTTCCAAGTTTGTTTTGTTGAAGTACCAAGAATAAGGCACTTCTTGGAATTCTTCACCCTAAAGATCAATCCCATTTGCTTGGAGAATCCTTGTGATGAGTACCCCATATGGTAAGCCTTTTTTATTCTTTCCTTTTCCATATGAATTCTTATAGAATTACTTCCACTTGTACTTCATCCACTTGATGATCAATCCCTGAACATTGATGCGGTTTTGTTTGAGAACATGCCAAAGAATTTCCATATCAATGTTGGTGATGTAGTTTTGAGAATGTTGCTTAGGCATGATGCTTCGATTCACCGTACAGTGAACCATTCTCAAATTTCCCAGAAGGTCGGTAGCTTCAAGTTGAACATCCCTCCCAACTTTGACAACCGCTACTATTCTTTTCAAATATTTGTAGGCATCATTCAATATGAATTCATCTTCGATTTCAAGTGGTGTATCACTATCATTACCGTCACTATCTTCATCAATTTCCTCTTATTGAACGTCTTTTTCTTGAGTTAACCCGGTAGGAACAATTCCGCCTTCTTGAAAATTAAACAACCTACAAAGCATAGCCTCCAGAATCAGAGTGCTTTTGTCACAAACTCAAGTACTAAGAATGACACCCTCACGGCTAGGTATCTTAACCATCTCAATGTTGGCATAGAATTCAGCAACTAAATCAGGATAAATCACATTTCTATAGCCAAACAATTCATTAACACCAAGTGTATCCCTAAACAATTCTTCCATATCAAAATCGACATCTCTCAACACTTCATATTCGAAAATCATTGAAGGCATAAGTTTTTCTTTCTTTATTACCTTGTGATAGGTCTCTTGTGCAAGTGGAGATATGAACCGAGAATTAAGAGGTAGGTTTTCCAATATGGTGGACAAACTTGGTGGTTGTGGTGGTGGTTAAGCCGAAGATGACGCTCCCGCTTGGTGTTTTGAGGACTGTCGTCAGTGAATGGGAAGAGGAGATGGCGTGGATGAATCCAAATCCTCTTCCACATGAGGATTGAAGGGTATCCTTGCAAGACTTTTGGCTTTCTTGGGTGGATTCGACATTTTTTAGAACAAGGAAAGTTAGGATTCAGTTTGGCTTAGATATGAATTTTTGGTGATTTTGGGTGTTTTTGGTTGAAATGATGGATGAATTAAGTGGTTTGGAGGTCGAAATTTGATGGGGAATAGTTGGTTTGGTGTGTTTTGGACGAAGGCTACTCGAGTGAGGTTGAGAGAGTTTTTCGACGTTGGGGTTTTTGAAAGAGGAGTTTGTGTTCTGTTCTTCAAAATCGTGTTTTAAAGCCACTGGAGATCCTTTCACTCGAGTGATACATGACGTTCACTCGAGTGATCCTCTGCCCATTTCACTCGAGTAACCACTGTTTACTTACTAGAGTGATACATACCGTATATCACTAGAGTGAAGTTTTTCCATTACTTGAGTGCAAAAGACTCTTCGAAGTCTATGCCTTCTTCTTGAGCACTGGGTATTATGGATAATTCACTCGAGTGATCCTCTGCCCATTTCACTCGAGTAACCACTGTTTACTTACTAGAGTGATACATACCGTATATCACTAGAGTGAAGTTTTTCCATTACTTGAGTGAAATATTCTCTAATTATCCATAATACCCAGTGCTCAAGAAGAAGGCATAGACTTCGAATAGTCTTTTGCACTGGTGGCAAGACTTGAAGCAATCAAAATTCTTTGTGCATACGCATGTTTCAAGGACTTCAAATTGTTCCAAATGGATGTAAGAGTGTTTTCTTAAATGGATACATCAAAGAAGAAGTGTATGTGGAACAACCTCCCGGATTTGTTGACCCTTATTATCCAAACCATGTCTATAAGCTCAAGAAGATGCTATATGGACTAAGGCAAGATCCTAGAGCATGGTATGAAAAGTTGAGCCAATTCTTACTAAAACAGATTCAGTAGAGGTAAAGTAGACAACACTCTATTTACTTTACATAAAAATGATGAATTGCTTTTAGTGCAAATATATGTTAATCACATTATATTTGGTGATACAAATGAAACTTTGTGTGATGAGTTTTCTAAACTAATGCAAAAGGAGTTTGAAATGAGCATGATGGGAGAGCTTAGCCATTTTCTTGGATTACAAATCAAGCAAGTAAAGGATGACATTTTTATAAATCAAAGTAAGTATATCAATGATATGCTTAAAATGTATGGAAATGGAAGGTGTCAAGTCTTTACCAACTCCTATGAGCACTACCACCAAACTCACCAATGATGAGCAAGGAAAAGGAGTAGATGAAAAGCTTTATAGAGGTATGATCAGATCTCTCTTTTACCTTACTGTAAGTAGGCATGATATTATGTTTAGTGTTTGTCTATGTACTCGTTTTCAATCATGCCCAAAAGATTCTCATCTAAGTGTTGTAAAAAGAAGTTTTAGATATTTAAATGGTTCTAAGAATGTTGGTTTATAGTATCCCAAAAACGATTGCTTTGATTTAATTGACTATAGTGATGTTGATAATGTAGGAAACTAATTAGATAAGAAAAGCACTTCGGGTACTTTCCAATTCTTAAACAATTCACTAGTGTCTTGGTTCTAAAAAAACAAAATTGTGTTGCATAATCCACTATTGAATCTGAATATGTAGCAGCTCGTAGTTGTGTAACTCAAATTTTGTGGATCAAACAACAAATTTTGGACTTTGAAATTGCATTTTCAAAAGTTCCAATTAAGTGTGATAACACTAGTGCTATTAATATTTCTAAAAACCCAATTAAGCACTCTAAAACAAAGCATATTGACATAAAACATCATTGTATTCGTGATCATGTTCTCAATGGAGATATTGAACTTGAATTTGTCTCTACAATTGATCAACTTGCTGATATTTTTACAAAACCCCTTGATGAGAAAACTTTTATTTATATTTGTAGAAGAATTGGCATGTGTGATTTAAATTAATTTTGATTGATGTTTGCTATGCATATTTTATGTTCATAATCATTCATTTGAGCATTCATTGATACATCAAAGTGATCAATATGCAAACTGCAATCAAGAAGTCAGATGATAAATGAGTTGAGAATCTGGTTTAGAATCATTAAGGAGTGTTTTACCGAGGATGATTTTCATTTTAGTTGAAGTATTTTTAGCATCAGTGGGCGTTGATGATGGAATAACGGGTGTTGATCATAATGTTTTTATCTTGAAGTTTCAGTGGTTCTTCATTAAGGCACGTTAATAGTGATTAACATTTTTAGTTGAATGAAGTTAAGGAAGACAGACCTGAATGAAAATCATTAAGGTGCGTTGATAATGATCAACTGCTGTTAGCGTTCTACAGGAAAATTTTTGTTTCAGTGGTGGATGATTAAAGCGCATTGATGGTTATTTAGCGCGCACTATTGGTGTGTGTTCCTTGGCTTTGAAAAGGTATTAAGGCACGCTGATAGAAGATGATATTTGGCATTAAGGCACGTTGGTATTGTTCAACGAGCGTTAATGAGAAAATTGGCATCTGAACGCGTGTTTGCAACGGACGTAGAGGTACACCTTATTCCTACTGCCTGTTTTATTTTTCAAACTCGTCCCTCATCAACGCGTGTAGATGGTTATTAATGCGTGTAAGTCTTCACCAACTCTTCAAGTGCACGCGTTGATGGTTCCTCATACCAAAACCTTAAATATCCCACCTAAATTTTCATTTCTCAAAAACACAAAATCCCGCTGAAATCTTTGAACCTAACAGAACCCAAACCCTTTCCTCTCACCGGTTCATTTACAAATCTCATCTACTTCACTTCAGATCACTTTCTCTTCCTAAATCACTGCCATCCGTCAAACCCTAAACACTCATCTCAAAACACTATTACTCTCCCTAAAAACAATTCTCTCAAAACCAAACCCATGTTTCTACTCCGTCTGAAATTCTCCAAAATGAAGAAACCTATTGAGAAGAGATCCAAGAAAGCTCAGGATGTTGCTTCCCCCGAGAAGGAAAGCCTCGATCCGAAAGAGTTTCCAAATCAGAGGAAAAAGGTAAGAAATCACCACCTTTGTCCAAGAGAACTAGAAAGTATACTATTGCAGAGGATTTCGATTTTGATAGGTTTATAGACCTTGACGCATTTAAGATATATAAGAATTTGGAGTTGTGTAATTTCTCGGATTACCAAGTGTTTGATTTTAGGAGTTTGAAGGAAGGGGGTTTAGATTTAATTTTAGATTTTAAGAAATATGGATTGAAGGAATTCTGTGAGGAATCTAGGAATTACCATCCTGATCTTGTGCGAGAATTTTATGCAAATGCAAGCATTTATCAAGATGATGAAGCAGATTAATTGAGTGTTGAGTTTGAAGTAGGTGTCAAAATTAGGGTAAATGGGAAAGAAATTCGAGTAACAGGCGAACTGCTACACAAGCTCTTCAAGTTACCTATCGAGGGCTGTGTTCCGAAGAAAGGGAAAGAAAAAGAAAAAGAATTTTTTGATGAAGAAGGTAACTTGGTTACTGTGGACAAAGATGAAGTCTGAAAGTATTTGTTGGAAAATTCTGGAGTTGTTGAGGTTGATGCAGATCTGTTAGATCAAAATGATCTTGGAGCTCATTGGAGAATGGTGCATTTTGCACTAGTTAAGGTTGTCAATCCACGGTCTCACATTCAAGCCGTAATGACCTTTAAAGATGAAATAGCTATTTATCTGTTAATGACTGGAATATCTATCCACTTCTCTATAATGGTTCTGAACTTCATTATGGAGAAAGTGAAGAGCTTCAACAAACTGAGTTTTGGCAACTTAATGAAGCAGAGAAGAGAAAGCATTCCTTATGCCAGTCACTTGACAAGAATATTTGAGCATTTCAAGGTTGATTTCTTAGGATACAAATAAGAGCAAGTGGTTGAAACCCACAAGCTTAGACAAGAAAATTTGAAGAGTATGAGGCTTTTCAAAACAGTGGGAAGAGGATTTGTTTACGGTCCGTACCTTAGAAGTGATGATGTTTTTGTAAACAAAAAGGATGAAAAACATAGACCAAAACCAGAGGAAATGATCTTCAAGAGGGTGGCTACTGAACCAAAGAAGATTATCAAGCCAAGTGTGGATGCAAGTGTAGGAAGGAAAGAATAAAGTTTGAATGTGTCAAAGAAAGAATTTTTGGAGTTCAAAAATCAAACCGAAGAAAAGTTATTTCAAATGGAAGAGCTTCAGAATTTGATGTACAAAAGCTTGGAAATCTTGAGAACTGGAAAGAGGATAGAGGAGATTGAAATTCATGTGTTCTCAGAAGAGCCTCAAGAGGGCATTCCCTCAAGTTCTACTACTCAACAACCTGAAGCACAACCTTATGCCTCTAAGTTGAATGAAGAAATTTTGGAGATGAGTAGACAAGCTGTGACATCTATGAGGGATGAAGGTGTACATGAGAAAGATCACAGGATTCTAAAAAGACGTTATCTGAGACACAAGAGGAAGTTGAACGAACTAAAGTAAATGAGTTTCAATCTGTTATAGTTGAGAAAATTGGCAGTCTAGCTCAATCCATGTTTGGTGAGGCACAAGAAAAGTTCAAGGATGTTGAGCAAGTTTAAGAATTTTGCAAGCACCGTCCCCTCCAGAACTCATGCAAATCACTAACAAATCAACAGGACAATCAGTTGCAATCCTTCTTTTTGATGTTGATGAGAGTCCCAAGGATCTTGATCAAACGGATGTGGATCAAAATGAGTTGAATCTCAATGAACCATTCATCGAAGCTCATTCTCCATCGACAACCAAAACTTGATTTCAGTTGCATCGATCCACATCTTGCATATTTTGTTAAAACAATTATCATTCATATCATCTTTCTTCTTGTGTATTTCTTTTTAACTTATATTTGATATGAATGTGTGTTTGCCTTTAAACTGAAATGAATGTCTCTGATTTCAATGATTGCATATATTTGTGTTCTTTACTTACCTTTTTGATTTATGACAAAAGGGGGAGTAATATTGAGTTTGCATGTTGTGCTTAACAAAGTGATAAGGTTTTTAACCTTGATCAAATTTTTGCTATATTAAGTGTTAAGAACATGTGCATAAATTGAGGGGGAGTGCTAAACTCTTCAGTGGTTTTGTCATTATAAAAAAAGGGGAGATTGTTGAGCCAATTTATGGACAACATGAAAAATCTATCTAAGTTTTAATGATGAGTTATAGAACAACATAAAAAGTTAAGCAAGAACGTTAATGATTCACAAAACAAGTTGATAAAGCCTGAGAAGTTAAGGAAGGAACGTTGATCTCCTTCAACACACGTTGATATGTAAAAGCACACATGAACCTAACTCAAAATGGCATCAACGCCCACAAATGAGTGAAGAGTGCACGCTGATGGTGTCTCTGTAGTTGTGGAAATTATTTTTATAAAAGCTATAGACGTTGATGAAAGAACTCGTGGACTCACTCTTGTATGATTTATGGGAAATCATTAGAGCACGCTAATGATTGGTAAAGCGCGTTGTCGTGGTTACTCTTCAGATTCATCAAAGACGAACAAGTTTGAAGAAAACATTGATGACTGAAGAACGTCCGCTAATGAGCAAATGAGCCATTTTTAAGAAATGTTCAACAACACGCGTTGTAGACGAACAACGCGTGCTGACGATGTCTTGATCAGATAGTGACAAATCTAATACACTCCTAGGGAATTTCAAATAAATATTCCTTTTTATGAGGTGATTTCATTTTCAAAGGTACGATCTTTAAAACTCGATAATGTCCGTTGATGATTCACTAAGGGGCGTTGATGAGTTTATCAAAGCACGCTAAATAGTTGCAAGGAACGTTAATGAAGGATGTTTTTGAGACAGAAATTCTGGAACTTTGGAAACACACGTTGATGATCATCTACACACGATGATCATTGAAGAAATACTTAAAGAAGACGCGTTGACAAGGAAGAACACACGTTAATGTCAATGAAGTCAGTTAAATTCAGAATGTTGTACATATTTTACAATGGCTACTTCAGGACTCAACGACTGTATTCCAGAGACTATCTATAAATAGAGTTGTCCAAGATAGAAGATAAATAGAGAGACTTTTCAAGAGTGTGCCCAAGCTTTGCTAGTTTGTTTCTTGATCTTCTCTCTCTTTAATCTTCTCATTGTTTCTCATACCAGTTGAGTTTTTACTTGCATTTCTGTTACTAGGTTGGTGTGAGATATTGCTCACTAATTTGGGAATCCATTTTTTATCAAACTTAGGTGTTTAAGCTTGAAGGGAAGTATATGTTTGTCTTGTTTGTTTCCTTGAAAAACAAGAGAGGTATTGGTTTTCTTTTTTTGACCAGTTAAAAACAATGTGTAGAAGGTTTCTTGTGAGCCTGGAAAACAAGAAGGTGCAAAGGTTTCCCTCTACCCGCAAGTGAGAACGTTTTAGTGGATTCAAAACTCTTTAGTGAGTTAGAGGAGTGGATGTAGATCAAGATGACCGAACCACTATAAATCAAAAACTTTTCTCTTCTATCTCTTCTATCTCTTTACTGTTATTATTTCTTGTTTTTGTGATTGAGTATTGGATTTAACTTTTGTTTTTGGTTTTCCACTCATTGTGTAAAAGGTTTTAAAAAGTTTTCAAATTTACCCTTTAAATCCAATTCACCACCTCTTGGATTGCTATATTGGGATTACAAGAAACGTGAAAAAAGAAGAGTGAATGAAAGAGAGAAATAGTTGGAAAGTGAATTGTGATTTATTATCTGTTTCTCGCAACGTTACCTTCCACTAATTAGATATAGTGGATGCGACTATGCACACATGATATTCCAACTAGGTCAAGAAGTATGGATTGTAAGTTTTGTCATCATTTACAAACATGAACGAGTTTTTTGGGAAAGAAAGGACGTTTGTGAGGGAAAAAAGACATTTGTAAGAATTGCGTAAATTATGAAAAATTGCATGACCACGAATGTAATAAACTCCCTTTCATGATTAAAAAAAAAAACTACTCAAATCCAATTATATAACAACTAGTTTTAGTCACTGGACGTTGTCTTGAGATACTATGACTCCATTTTTATTTTTTTTTATAAATATTTAAGACTATAATAAAGTTGTTTTCAATCAAAAAATTGTAAAAATATGAGAATTAACACTGAAGTTCTCATAAGTTTTATTTCCATATTTATTTATTTTTTAATAAGGAAAGTAAATATTAACCGAAATATTGAATATCTTAATGAGAACTGTTATATGTCATGCAATTAAAATGTTAAAATATTAAAATAATATCTTGCCATATATATATATATAAATATAAAGTAATAACCATTGGAGCATTTATTATAGTTGATGTGTCATTTTGTCATTTTTTGAATTTTTTTAATATTTATTAATTTTCTTTTCTATTTTCTCTTTCATTAATTAATATTTTTTTATATATATTTTCTCTTTCTCATTAAATGCATTTTTCTCTCAACATTTTTTCACACATATAATTATTTTTTATATCTCATTATTTTTTCTATAAAGATTGTTTCTTTTACGAGTTACAATAAATAATTTAAACTTTTAACTATAAAATATTTTTTTATTTTTTTATTGAAACAGATAATTAGCTACAAATTTAAAATTTTAATTCATAATTGACAAAGAAAAACAAAACACTAATGTAAAATATGAAAAATTTTAAAATTTAATTTAATTTCTTAATGCATTTAAAGTTTGATTTTTCTAAAGAACTTTTTGTGAAATAACATCTAGCTTAGTAAATTAATATAAAGAAATGCATGAACCTTTGTGGATTTCTAAAGAAACTAATTTTTAGTGCATAAATATAAAATTAATTTTATTGAAACTTATTTTTTTAGTACTTAATTTGTGAATACTATTAATTATAAAGTAGAGAAATAATCAATTTCATTATGACATCTACGCTGCGGTTTTTTCTTTTAAATTTGAGTTTTAGTTCATACTTTAGCTTAAAGTGGGATAAAAAAATAAAAATAAGAAGTATAACTATTTTTTGTCGGAATAAAAAAATAAAACTCAAAAAATAATTTTCAATGGCAATATTCTCTGTGACAAGTATTAACTGTTAAATTATTTTTTGTTTATTAAGATCGATAAGCTTACTTGAAATAATTAAGAAGTAACTGACTCTAAACAATTTTATTATGACTCTAAATAATTAATATACACATATGTGTTACAGTATTAAAATAAAATCTCGTATATCGTGTGGGTCTAATTGCAACACATGTTATAATATTAATTACATATGATGTGTCATTTTCTTAGAGTCTTATTTTTTAAAAAATCTAATAATTCATTAATCATTTATTATAACAGATGTGTGCTTTTTGTAGAATTTTTTAAATATTTTAATTTATTTGTAAACATTAGAATGATACTAGATATTTGGGTTGCCATTAAAAATTGTATATTTACTTTATTTTCGTCTAAAAGCTATTTATATTTACAATGATCAAAATCCATTTCTATTAGAAAAAATCAAAAGAAATCAAAAGAAGAAAATGACACAAAAAAATGTTGTATTCATAAAAATTGAAAAATATCAAAAAGTAAATTTTTAAGGAAATAAAAATTCTACGAAAATGAAACACAAAAAACAATGTATTAAAGACTTTTTTTTCAAAATTTAAAACCACAACATAGATAATAAATAATTTTTAATCAAATAAATATTAATATATTTTTCCTACATTTAATTCATCCTAAATTGACAGGTCTTTTGATTAACCATCACAATTCTTTGTTATTTATTTATTCTTAAGAATTTGTAGTTATTTATATAATTATTTATTTTTTACTATTTCTAAATTAATCAACATATTGTTCGAAATTTTTTAGTATTATAATACCCCGAATAATTTTTATAATTATTTTTGGGATAATTATATTTGGAGTAATTATTTTGAATAATTTTTTGTGGATAATTAGTTTTGGGAATAATTATTTTTGGATAATTATTTGTGGAATAATTATTTTTAAATAATTATTTTTAATAAATTTGGGTAAAAAAAA